>JARK01001384.1:1029845-1073287 GCA_000688135.1 Ancylostoma ceylanicum
CCTTGACCATATTTATGCGCATGTCATACCAGTCCTGCCTATTACTAGAGGCCGACTGAAAGTTATGCTATGAAGCCTACACGGCTGTGCTTTCGCCCCGAGTTACAGCTCTCTATGTTCAATAGGAAAGATTCAGCACGGGAATAAGTGAAGTGAGGTTTTCTCAATAAAAACGGCCTTTTTTACGTGTTTTTATCGACCAATTCAAAATAGGAGGAAGGACAATTTTGGAAAAATGAAGCATATAGGCTGAAAGCACAAATCTTCTACTGATTGAAACTGCAAAAAAATTGGCACGTCAATTGACTATTTCTCTTGTTATTCATGTTCACAACCATGCCTATGAGAGAGTCAAAATTCCCGGTGAAACGTTTTGAAAGTTTGCACTGCCAATCCCACTCCGTCCGTCGAGCCGGAAGAAAGCCATTCTGTGGAACTCACTCAGCTGTACTACACCCCCAAGTTTCAGTTCTCCATGTTTGGGAGAAAAGATTCAGCACAGGAATTACGGAAACGAGGTTTCATCGATAAAAATGGCCTTTTTTACGTGTTTTTTTTTTCGACGGAGTTGAATCGCAGTAGAAGCGAGAGCGGAAAAAAGATCCATTTAGCGTGAAAACGCAAACCTTCGACTATTTAAAACTGGCAAACAATCCGCACCTCAAGATGTGCTAGATTTCCTACTATTCATGTTCATCTACAACCATGCCTCTGAGCTAGCCAAAATTTTAGGTAAGCATTTTTGCCCGTTCAAACTGCTAGTCTTACTCAGTCCTGCAAGCAAATAAAAAGCCATTTCGTGCAATACATTCAATTTCGTCGAATGCGTTGCAAGTGTACGTCATTCGTCATGCAAAAATTTTGGCCCCGGAGGGGATCGAACCTCGAACCATGCAGATAGTGTATATCGGTGTCTTTTGCGGTGAACTTCAGGATAATCGCTTGAATAATTCAGAACATGTTAGCTCGGAACGATATTTGCACATTGTTAGGTTCTGTTAAAAATTGGTCTTAGAGAGGACCGAACCCCTGACCGTGTAGGCATTGGCGAAGGTGGTAGGAGAGCTAAACGAACAGTCTTCTGTTTACAGGTGGTCTGGAAAGAATTGAGTTTTGCTGTTTTCATGCGGTGGCAAGGACATGGACCGTTGATCCCGGATGACAGCTCGTATGCGAGAAGGGGAGGGGGGGGGGGGTCGTATTGGGGTTCACTTTTTATCATCACCACGCTTGACCCTAGTTGCGATTACCTTCTAAGAGAAGTCGACCGTGTAATAACCTTATATTAATAATATACATATATGTATACATTACATAATTTATGTACACATTTCTGCGCATTTCTGTATATTTGTTGTATCTCTTTGATTATTGCAATTGGAAAAGCAATAGAGTTGGATTTTGGATACCTTGGAATACTGGAACTGAAACAACCTCCGTTACAATAGAGTGGAAGCCACGCCTCGTTGAAACTTACCTTATGCTCAAGTATCGTTCTAGTGTTATGGTCAGCATAGTACCGAGGCACCGCAAAAGATTAGGCTGTGATAGTAGTTTTTGATCATATCATTCTGACCACTCCTATGTCTGTACCAGACTTATCTATCACTTCATCTACAAGGACAAGGTAAACCGCGATATTTAACTGTCTGTAAATTGCAGAAGCTCCATTATGTGGTGACAGCTCCACTAACTATTGTGACCGTTACGCTACATGTGCCGTCGAAGATGTACGTCTCAAGTGTGTTTGTAAGCCGGGCACCAATGACACGTCTAATGGACTCGGAAAGACCTGTGAAGGAGTCCCAGTGGATGACGAGTGAGTTCACAGCATATTCTTACCATTCGTTGGGCCGTTTCCAATCCAGCATTTCCAGCTGCATAATGATACTGGGCGCATGCCTGATCTTCTGGTTGATTATCCTGCTTGGATTGCTTCTGCTCATTCCGTTGATAATATTCCTTCTGTCGCATTGCTGCCCAGGGAAAGGGAATTTGATACATCCAAGGAAGGAGGGTTTGGTGAGCAGTTCTTTGCGTTGAACGTCTAAAAATGAAAAATAACTGTTGTAGGAATTGAGAGGGACGTGTATGTCAGTAGCTGAGATAAAACTAAATATGGAATACTTGGTGGACAAAAACAGCACATCTTACTAGTACACGTAACTCAATTACGCAAAATTTTCCATACAAAAAAAGAGTTGACACGACGCCAGAGCTTGGAAACCTCCTAATATTTCTTCCTCCGAATTTGGTTCTTTCCTATCCAGCACTGATATAGTGATTTCGGCTGACGCTTAATCCGTTCAAGTACTACTGGTCTCCGGCCAACCGGTTTTATTAGGGAAAGAATCTCCTCTGAAACAAATACACAATCATGCCAAAGCTTTTTCATTCTAACTAGCATTGAAAAGCACAGAGAGCAAAGACACCCCAGCAATTTTTTCCAGCATCGCCATGGAAAAAGAAACGGTACAGCATCTTCGCAAGAAAACAAGCACATTGCTGCTATTATGTCAACATTGCTTGCCAAGAATGCAGGAGGTTCGTTATAAAATTCATTTTCTCAGCACTTAGTGTCTAGATGTAACGAAGCGCTTTTAGGGACACGAGAAATGGCGATGAAGATGGCGTTGGCTGAGCTGAAGAAGAAGGAGAAAGAGAAAGCTGTGATTGTGCCGCAGAAACCGAAGATAGTCAAGATGGAGGACGCTCATGAGGTGACTTCGAACGTTCCAGAGGATCTATGTGATTTCTCTTTGTACTCAGTTGCCACATACCTTCAAGCTTACTTTTCTTTGCGCTTCTCGTAGAACATTCTTGGTGAGCTATACAAAGTCTTATTGAGGACCACAGAACAATGGGAGCGTTTTTTTTTTGGGGAGGATACCTCAACCGACAAACTACAATCTTGGTAATAATTATAGATGGACTGATGCAGCAGAAAACTATAACAATATATCAGTGGTCAATAATACTCACTATTCATGAAAAACTACTACTCAGTTAAATTTTTATGTGCAAAAAATTGATGTTAATCTTCGAAACTGTATTTACAGTCCTTCTCAAAAAGCTAGTCGGATTTCGTGACTGCACCATCGCAGCGGGACCTGAACGAGGGATGCGGAGAGAGCATGCTGCAAGTGAGAGGGTCGCGTAGGTCCTGCCGCGATTCTGCAGCCGCGACGCTAAAAAACCGTACGCGCAGTCCGTCTATCTTGCCGACAAGGACTTTATTTCATCGGTCATTTTATTTTTACGTGAAGATACAGTCCTCGAAAAAATAGGCGGATTCCGTGACTGCAGAATCGCGACGGGACTTGCACGAGGGCTGCGGAGAGAGCATGCTCTAATTGAGAGGGTCGAGTAGGTCCGGCAGCGATCCTGCAGCCGCGATGCCATGAAACCGCACGCGCAATGCGTTTATCTTTCCGACAGAAACTGGATGAATACGTGAAAATGATACTGCTTTTGGTAGCATTCTTTTCCAACCGGCCTGTTACGTCGGCAAATGTTTTGAGAGCATATGGAAAGAAAAAAAATTGATACTCGAAAACTATTATGTACAGGGGGCGTCGATTGCAGTGGCCTTTCAGGGTCTCAAAAAGCACGCGGCGCGACCGCGCCGTTTGAGCTGGAATCCCCTCTGGGACAACAAACTATAGGGTTTTCTTGATAGTTAGTTAGTTTTCTAATTAGTTAACATAAAATGTGATGAACAACTACCGAGAAAACCCAGATGTGCCGCCACTGCAACGATCCCATCGTGAACGGCGCAGTTGCGCTGCGTGCTTTTCGAAGCCGCGGAAAGGTCACCGCCGTCGACGCCCACTGTATCTACCTGTGCCGAAGCAAGTTCACGGCTTTTACGCAATCTGTTCCCTTTTGAATTTTAGTGTGGATGATTGGATCAAACGCACAGTGACATACCAAGTTGTTGTAGATGTGATCATTCAAGAATCATTTGGACCTTTTCAGAATTTGGAAAGTAGCATTTCGAAATGAACTCTTATCACTCCGATGTAAATAATGATTCTGCCAAAGTACTCTCCCCTTTTTACACTATGCGCTCTTCAGATAACTTCTTCAACGGTTATTAACAACTCACCGGCCAACAGTGTTCACCAGTCTGGTAACGGTCTGAATGGGTCACCACTAGTGATGAAGGAGATCTCCTCCATCCCAGGCACTGTACCATATGGGGAGACTCCTATATTAGAAAAGGTACAGCATTCTGCCATGATTGGATCGGTATGTGCAACCCTTTTTCATCTATTAATCTTCCTCTATTAAGATTCCACCTCCGGAGATTGCAGTAAAACCTGCAACGCCAGAAATACCGGCTGCACTGACTGAGCGTAATCCATTGGCTCAGAAGACTGTTTCACAGCAGTCTTTTACTGTGATGGATTCACAGAAGGTAACATCATTCGAGACACACAGTTGTATTATCACACAGGGGACTCCAAGCGGCCGTATGCAATGGGCGGGTACCGCGGCGCGGCATGGCACTCGAGTTCTGTGTCACGGATAGAAGCAGACAACCAGAGCCAGCATGAAGAGCCTCTGTGTCTCTGCCCGAGAGAGGCGCGCCGCGGTCCACCTTTTTGCACACGGCTGTTTTTAGTTCCCTGCACCTATATAATTGTAATGATTTGTAATAACGAGCTTAGTATATCTGTCGCGTGTGTGTCAGTCAGTCAGTCACCCAGCGAGTGTGAAACGGAATTCAGTAGGCATGGCCTGGAGTGAATATTGAAGACTGTTTTTTGTGAGCATCAGGTACTATCCCCTAAAGCTCTCTGATGTGAATCGTTCTCAAGATATACCACAAAGACAACGCACGTATACGTAGCAGATCATCTGCTGGGGCAGGGGTGTGTCGGCTCCTAAAAGCGGCGGTAGCCCTACGAAAGGGGTCCATTGTTGCGATATGGGTGCGTCGGAAATTTTGTGATCTTGTAAAATTTAAATTTGCTTTCCAGGAAAGTAGTTCATTCACCTATTCTTTCTCATATGTAAGTAATTTGTTACGAAAAGCAAACTACCACTTCTTTTTGAGGCCACTAAATTTCTCCTTGGGGATGTACCATTGTCAGATGACTTGCTTCTGTTTTCACCTCTTCATCTGTTTTTTTTTCAGGCTACCATTCCTTCCTCAGCATTGAGTGCTCCAATAGTGGGTAACATAATATCACTGCCACAAGAAACATCGTCGCCAAGACCTGTTGCTCCTCCGATTTCCGTACCGAGCCCGACACCACCGCCACCGCCTCCTCCTCCACCTCCACCACCTCCACCTCCACCTGCACCTGAGCCAACGCCAGCGCCGGCTCCGCCTCCTCCGCCTCCGCCACCTCCCCCACCGCAGACGATCCCAGCTGCTGTTGAAGTACATCGTAACAATGAACCTACTGAGGTAAGATATGCTACGGCGGGGAAGAGACTAAACATTTAAATTTTATAGATCGTGCATTTTTAGAGGAAAATCGTTCGCACCATTTCTACCCATTCCGTAGGCGTCCAACCAACCATCTGGGAGTCATATAAAGCTCTGGGGGATGTTTACGCGAAACGCGATAATATAGGTGAGGTATTCTTGTTGCTCTATCGATTTCGTATGCAAATTATAAGGCAGAGAATTAGCAAGAATGAAAAAATAATGTTAACGATTCAAGATAGATGGATGAAAGGATAATTTAGCCAACTCCTTAAGCTGGTCACTCTTAGGTCACCGTTGCTTTGACTGAAATGTTTACATGGGTTTATTTTGTTGCCAGTGTCGATTGACAAAACTATTTTTCAGATCGACAAGGTAGTTCCAGCTCACTAGATGCTCTGATTTATAGTCGATATCCTCATATAAGTACTACTCTGATTACTCCTAAACCAGCACCTCCTAAAGAATCGATTGATTCGTAAGTTTTCAATTCTCATAGTTTTCCGCTAGTGTAGAGCTAATATCACTTCTGAAACAGGTCGAAACCACCAACGACAATCACACCACCAGCTTTCATTCCTTCTGTGACAGACCAGCCGAAGACTGATGATGATGTTCGGATTTCTAGCACTCTTAGTACAACACCGACGGAAAGGTAACTGATTTCGTGAGGTGGTCAATGTTTCATGTGAAATACATCAGCAACACCTCAATTCCAGGAGTGAGAGAAACCAACAACTTGCTGCAATGCTTGGCGTGACCCTTGATGATTCAACAGTTTCATCATCACCAACACCAGAGAGGCCTGCCGAACTTCAGTTAGCTGCTCAATCTGATGAACAAATTGTAGAGGAGATGACACGGCAAGGGGTTATGCTTCCGATTCCTCCGAAAGAGGAACAGGAGTTGTCATTTGATGAGAAAATCATCGAAACGACGCCTCAGATAACGCTGCCATCTCATGTTGAATCAGATGTTAAAGCCGACAGCGATTTAGCCCCTACTCCTCTGTTGCCAGCAGTTTCACCTGTTCCAGAGGTGGAGGTTACAGGAGCTGACTCGATCTCACAACAAGCTCTAACGAAAGAAAGGCCGACTTCCACAACTACATCTTCGGCCGCTGCTGTGTTTGTTCCTAAGAAGGCACGGGAGCAGCAAAAAGAAAGGGAGAAGGAAGCCGCGGTGAAGCCGTCGAGTCGTAAGGGAGTTAGGCCGGGTTTTGGCTCGAAGCAACTGCTGCGATTGCCCGAAAGAACGCTCCATAGTTCGACGGATGAAAGCGATCCAGAGGTAATTTATTTTTCAAACATTACTTTGAACTCGAATGCGCTCTGAAAAAATTGGTAAGCCATCCTCGGACAGCTTTTAACAATTATTTTCATCAATTATTAGGCTTAACAATAGTATTCCTCTTATTTATTCGGTTAATTACTGCAGCAGAAAGTGCGCCACACAACTCCACATTATATTATGCTGGCTGAAAGGTCTTGAAGCTTTCCAGTCGAAGGAAAAATCATCTAAGAACAATAATGTTGAATTCGAGGTACCATACCCTCGCGATCTTCGTTAAAAAAGAACAATCGACGCGCGAAGTTGCGTTCTTTTCGTTCCATTCCTATATATTCGTGAAACTTCAGTGCATCAAATACCTAGTTAGATTCTCGGAATTATAACTGACCGACGAACCACCCTGTAACTGATTTAGCTTCAAATCTCGTATTAAACTGTGAAATTTAAGCTCTTCTTATTTTAGAGAATTTCGTCGCGAACGGGGCGCGACGTCTCATGCGACGAGCGGCGCGATGCGCGACAAAATGGTACCAAAAAGGAACACATAGAATGTTGTGCTAGAGCTGAAAACTCTGAGATTTTTCCAGATTAGACTGAAGTCCGATCTACCCCAGTTTTGCTACCGATATCATTTACCAATACACTTAGTTTGAACTAATTCATGGCAGTGGAACGAAAAGAACGCAACTTCGCGCGTTGATTGTTCTTTTTTAACGAATATCGCGAGGGTATTGTAGCTAATTTCTTCAAACCCCAGGACACGAAGTTCTATGAATAGGAAAACGATCATCAGCACAAATTCGGTACATAGTTCTGCTAAAGATAGTGACTACGCAGTTGCTTGAATATGTGCATAAACGGATGAAGTTATAATGGAAGCAAAAAGTGATCTGAATTTCGAACAGGACTTTTTCCGCAAACCTGATAGTATGACCGTGGGGACAAAAAAATAGCAAAGCAATTAAAAGGCTAGAAAATACAGATTTTGACTGAAGAACTTCTTGGTTTTAAGTCCTATTTGGGCTTCAGGGTAGTACGATTCTCATGGGTTTTATTCTTTCGATATGAAGTATTGGAAGAATGCAGGGAGAGCGTACATTATTTTCAGATATACTGATAATCGTATGCTTTGACATTCCACCAAGGATTTTCAATAAAACGAAGCTGATGCCCTGCAAATTTATCAGATATTATGTTTTTCCTAATCAGCAGCTACGCTTAGCAAGTCGTATCCAAATAACGGGGAGAAGTTCGTCTAAAACATCATTGCATTTACAAAAATTAAGGGATGACCTATAATAGAATTATGGTAGCAAAAACAACACTCAAAATTTTAATATTGGATCAGTTCGCCCCTTTCAAAATTTCTGAAATCGTATTCCAGGTCGCCGCGTTCAAGAGACTCGCACGGGTGGGCCGCACAAAAGAAGCTTCTCCTCTCACAAGAAGGAAACCACGCAGACCCGAGCGTCAACTCTCAAGTATCTCCGAGAAGAGCGCCGAGATTGCAGCTGAAGCAGCACTGCAAAATCATCCCCAGGATTATTCCATTTCCGCTCCAAACACCACCCGCTCCGTCACGGAATGGCAACGTTACGTACCGAAAGAGACATTCTCAGGTGCAGACGCTTCAGACAACCAAACCGACGTTGACATACCGAGATTAGTGAAGAAGCGTGCGCCTGCTACAAAGCGTGCGCCCTCATCGAAACAAGAGCCGGAGAGCCAGAAAAAGCGAAAAACACAGAAGCATGTGCCGTCTAAGCCTGGAGGATCAAAACAAGAGGTTCAAGCACCTCGTCGGCTCAGACCCTGCCAAATGCTATCGGCAGCCAGCGAAATGCCCTCAACATCCACTGCTTCGCCGAAGAGACCAATCAGACATGTTAGAAGAGGAATTCTATCCTCGCCAGAAATCCCTGATGTCACTCTCCGAAGGTCTCTTGATCGTCTTGATTTGCTTGAACGTTCACCACTATACAATCCAAGTCGAGGGGCCATGACCTCTAGATCGCACATTAGCTCAAGAACCAGAATCCGTGATTCTCCTGATATCGGCACTAGACCATTCGGTGAACATGGCGAAAGAACGAGAGGTATGATTGATGAGCCTTCCTGGACGTCAGATGGTGGAGACAGGACGAAGCCGATGCCATCGCACAAAGAGTCGGAGTTACCTCACTCGTCGAGAACGGTTCACCATGCGGTGATTAGTCGAAAAATCGCTACTCGACGGCATGAAACGCACATAACGAAGTCTACTGGTGATCTTAGTATGGAACCGCGGAGTAGTTCGTCGATGAGTCGGAGAGCGACGACATCTCGTTCTGCTGAGAACCTCCGTAATCGGCCGCCGTGGGACTCCTCTCCGTATAAACCAGATGATAAATTCAAGCTGTCTGAGGAGTCTTTCCTACCGCAAATCAAGACAACCACGAAATATTACCAGAAGAGTCGATCTGTTCTTAATTCACCGCTTGGCTCACATCAAAGGAGTTCGAGCAAATTTTCCTTAACAAGTTTGCCTGCTAGATGTAGTTCTACTCTTGAGTTTTCCCCTTATTTCACTCCAGGAGCTGATTCCGACAAACCTCCCAAGGAGGATCTGTGGTGGGGACCGGCGCCACGGTCTTTCAGGTAAAATCTTTCAAGTTCAAAGTGTGCCATGCTTAACTTCGCTAATCTTACTTGGTATTTTGATATTTTCCGCTGGCTCTTTGAACATTAGCTGTACAAGTTGCTTATTCATGCATTTATCTGTCCTCTGTCATTCGCTCGCTATTCGTGGTCAGTGTCATTCATGAATGTCTTTCAGTCTTGCAATTTATCCATGTTCTTTTAGAGTTGTTGTTTGATGACCCGTTGAGTTGTTTCACATGTTTCGATCTGTCATCTGCTTTCTATGGTCGGGTTTCCACTTGAGTGTCTATTCAGTTTTTCAAGAATATTAGACAACCGCTGATCATAAGAGCAATACTGTTCAATGTTCCATAAATAGTTTGCGAATTCCCAAATATTAAAACTGAGAAATTGTTTCTTTTGTCTGTCCACCATTCAGTGTGTTGATGAGCAGTCGGCTCCGCTCCGCAGGTAGGTGAAGAAGGTTTGAGAGTCTAATAAATGTCACAGCAATCTACAACTTTCTTGTCGGCATGCTTCCAAAGTCTTCGAAGTTCTGCACTCTCTAAATCGTCTTATGCGCGAAGCTTTGAGTTTCGCTTTCTCGAAAGACGTCCTAAAAATCCTTTCATTCCTCTTACCAATGTTCAACCCCTAAGCAGAACATCGTCCCTCGACTTGGACAGCAGAACCCTTCTATAGATTTTCGGCTCCATCGCTGCCAATTGTAATATCTAGAGTTTTCAAAAAATCCGAATCCTAATATGTATGTAGAAGACTTCTAGTTGGAGTTTGTGTACTATCTTGATCAGCGCTTCTCATTCTCATACCAACGGGTAGACTGCAGGTAGGAAAGCGGTTCACGGCCAGCTCTACCAGGTGGATCGCAAATGGTTTGACATCTGTCTCCACCCCCTTCCCCCTCACAGGTCTTTCATGAGCCGAAATCCTCTTGAAAATCCAGCACTTTACAAAGCCTCCTTTGAATATGAATTGGGAATAAACTGCCTCGAAAATCATTAGAAAAGTTCAAATTAAAGGGATAAAAAATCATCGTAGCTTTATCGTTGCCAGGTTCTGCAGTTCTGTTTCGCTAACGACGTGGTTCAAGCCAAATCAAGTTCACGGTAAACACCATAATCAACGAAATGTAAAGATCATTCGTTTCGAGATTGCGTACGTCGCAGCAGTGGCGCTACTGACATTGGAGCATGCGGTGCAGTCGGTTCAACAGCTCGTCTCTGATGAAAACAGTCTTCGATAAGCTTTATCGCTTGTTCCTTTTTATAATTTCTGAAAAAAAGGGAAGTGCAAGAGACCAGGATGGTAGATTGGAATGAAACGAATCTGGCTTGGATCCCTGCTTGACGAGGTCCTCCAGCATATACTTCATTTTTGCCCCGGTTGCTGAAAAACAGATATGGACGAGTGAGGAAGGTGCTGAACTGTTGGGTAGCGGGTCGAGGGTTCGGATCCCGTCATGTGCATCCGTTTTGCATTTTTGTTTTTCATTCCTTCTTTGCTGTTGGAATTAACTCTAAAAGGTTAGAACATAGAACCTATCCTTATTGATAAGATTTTGAGTTGCAGAGGAAAACCATAAATGAGAACCCAGCCGAACACACAGCTACCTGCATTAGACCACGTTGGGAATTTTCGTCACATCATCATTTCTCGAGATTATATTGGGTTGGGGAATAAGTTCGTGCGGTTTTTTCAATTGAATATTTCATGATGATTTGGACTTTAACTGATTGCAAGTCATAGACTATTTTGTAGCTCTTGCTTTGCTCCTTATCATAGTCACAATGTTGCTTCTCAATTCCCATTGCACCTTCTTTTCTATCGCATGGAATATGACCTGCAGTTCGACAATCCGCCACCGACTACCGCTTGACTTCAATCGTGGATCAAATGTAGCTCAAGTGAGAAGGAATGCACACTGCGTTCATAAAGAAATCTTCACTACTGAAGAAACACCATAGAAGTGGTCTGCCATCTTTGTAGAGAGCAAATATTGCCTCGAATTTGTCTCTCGTTGGAGACACCACATTTGTGGGACATAGAGACAATTATCCCCTTAGGGTTGCACCACATGCAAGGAAGAATCAGTACTTATGCAAACTCTCAACAACAAGCAAGTTTATCTAACACATTCCATGCGAAACCCTAAAACGCTCAAGGTGGAGTGAACGTTCACATTGGGCATGCCGGACTTTTCTGCGTAACATTTAGCCAAACTGGCTACCAAAAATCTCGGATGTGAGGATTTCCACTACTGTCCACTGTACTTGTCTGGAGAAGTCATATACCACATAATTAAGTTCCTAGTGCATTTCATGCAGTTTGATACAAGAGTTCCGGTGGCGGGCTACAATTTGAGTAGTCTCAAACAACGCAATTTTCTATAGACATGGAGCTGAGAAACAGACTTGGCTCTGGCAGAGAATAGAGGTTGATAGAGGAGGAAAATAGCTATAGAATCCAACTAGTGCGACCCATTCTGCTTTTGGAAAATAGTGGTTTCTGTCGTCATGAAAAATCGCACTTATTCCCCAACCCAATAGTTCGAACTTTTTCCCATTCGCACCATGTTTGGTTTTGAACGGATCATTTTCTATTCTATAGCGACTAGAGAAATAACTGTACGATCAGTAGACTACGTTTGATATAGTGTAGTTATTCGTGGCTGATACATCAATAATGATAGGTTTCATGTTCTAAGCCTTTAAATTTAATTTCAACAACATAGAAGGAATAAAAAACAAAAATTCAAGAAGGATGCATGGCAGGATCCAAACCAAACCCCTCTCCCTAACAGTCCAACATCCTCACCACTCGGCCACCCTATCGCTGGTGGACGGGTGCTGCAATGCATATAGCAGTGTGGTGGGTTTTAGCATTCGGGCAAAAATAAAATATATGCTGGAGGACCTTGTCAAGCAAGGATTCAAGTAAGATAGGATTCATTCCGATCTGCCAGCCTGGCCTTCCCTTGTTAGGAAGAACAGTCGTAAGAGGATCCAAGTAAAATGGAGAGAAAAGACGTCGGATTGAGGAGACAGCTGTTTGATCGTGCACCAATGCCAGCAGATCTGCTGAGGCATACGCAATTTTGAAGATGACTGAATGTAGAAAACAGAACAACTTGAAAGCAAGCAAGAACAACAAGAAACAAGGACTTTACGGGAGAAACCCCTGAAACAAAAAGGAATAAACTCGGGAGCAACAGAAAAAACTGAGCAACACTGAGAACTCACATGACAAAATTGCACTCTCACTCTTGAGCTGGTGGTGGAAGCAGCAGTAATCAGTGTACTACATTCAGAGCAGATTAAGGTCTGATGCAAAATGTAACAACGATAGAAGGACCCCTTGGAGCGCATAATCTATAGGCTTAGACATCAGAGGATTCCAAAGATTTATGCGCAGTTCAAACGTAATGAATTAACTTGAAATTTTTAGTGAGATCAGAAGACGGAATTGCCATGAGTGTTTGAAATAACAGCCAGAACTTATGCACCGCACGGAAGATATACGCGCAAACTCCACCCTAATGCTCCTGAACAATTTTTGAAGAGCTGTGAAGTGCGCACTCGATGAATCGATCCTAAAATTGCATGAATGATGGGCGTGGTATGCTGAAGAGGTGTTTGGAGAATTGGTCTGAAATTATGTAAATTAAAAACGTGAATGCTTCTTAAGTGGCTTTTTCCAGGCGGAAGGACCTCCGGTGAAATCTCAGATCTGCATATGACATAATCTATGCGCGGTTCATTAATTTAGGCTAGTTTTTCATACACTTCTTGTTGATCGCTAAATCGCTCCGATTTGCAGTTAAATGATTTTGGACTTCACATGAATCCTTTCAGATTTCTCGCGGAATGAAACGCCGAGCTCTTTCGCACATATTTTTCGTGCACCACATTAGTTTGGGCTATTTCTCTAAAGACTCCGAGTACGTGGTCTGCCCTTTAACCTCCCTATATTTTTTCATTTTCAACATTACATTATCTTCTGACCGAGATCGTCCAGAATCCTCTCAGTTACGCCTATGCTGAAGATGTAGTAGAGGTTTTTCATTTTATTCGCTTCACTTTTTCATAGGTAAATTCAAAACAATCTGATACTTTGAGTACTGGCCAAGTCAAAGAAAAGCACTGCTCATGAGATTTGGTTCTTCTCTAAAGAGGAAGAATTTTTTTACCGCACATAATTCCTCAAGTACACACCCGAAAATTTGTGTTCATCCCGACACTTGATCTTATGGCAGAGAATTGTGCAAGAGGCAATCCAACAAAAACAAACGGGCAGAAAAGCGGGCGAAATACGCCTTCTGTTCTTGTGAATAGTGAAAGCAAAAAGGGGAAACGTATCTATTCGGGCAGGGCAGTGCGAGCGAGAACGGATATGCTGGAGAAAATGTCTGGAAATTCGGAAATGATAGATGAAAGAACATATAAAAAAATTGCATGGAGGCAAAAACAATCCAAAGGTACGAGCAACAAGTCAACACTTTAACAACTCTTTTTAATCTTTAGACGAAGAAGAACGAGAAATGAGGATTTACCCATTCAAGGCATTGTTGGCTGAAATGTGGTCGCGAAAGTATAGCGAGCCAAAACTAGCTAGGAACATGTGTAAAAATGTTGAATGATGTGAAAACTTCCATACTATTAGCAGACAATGCAATGAAAATAACAGATAACAGAAATAACAAAGTGACTATGCGAGAGTGGGAGAAAAACGGACTAGTCAACTGCAATTGTATAGAACTAAAGAGAGAGAATTGACAAAAGCACAAATACTACATCCTTAATTTTGCAATAGAAACAGCGGTTATAGAAAAAATGAGCAATAAAAAAGATCTTGAACAAAGAGAAATTCGTACCTGCACGCATCATGGGGAGCGTAAGAAGTGTGATGAATATATTCTCCGTTATAACTTGCACTAATCAAAGAATCCTACGTCTAGTTATATGCAAGCACTCGACCTAGCACTTGTCCATGACTGTTCTCCAATTCATCTACCGATTTCAGCGAGTATGCGCACTTCATCTCTCGAATCACACTTCTCTTCGTAAACGACTAAGTGAAAACTTCTTGCATGCATAGCGCGCCTTGTAAACCCTTCCTTCCGCACTTTCTCAGTGATTCCACAATTTCGATGGAGCACGTAGAAAATCTCCAGCACACCACTCTATTTCGGAAGTGGCATTAGTAAAAAAACCTGCTTGAAGATGCCAACCTACAACTGGGGCAGTGAAGCCAGCATCCTCAATGACGACTCCTTAGTGACCACCATCAGTCGGTGCAATGCATTCGTGAAGCGAAACATCACTACTTTTGCATATGCACATATTGTATACAATAAGAAATGCGGCACCACCAGGGATATCAATTTTTAGAGAGAAAGGGGTACCAAGTGCAAGATAACGTCTGTAGTTTTTCCTACCTTAGAAAATAGTTCTTACGTGAAGTTTAGCAAATTATTGTGCAATTTAGTTTTCATCATTGCGACTGCCTGAATGAACCAATTTCCGAGCATAGAATGATATGAGAAGGGTTTTCTTCGTGCACAGTACATCAGAGAACCCTTCTAATATCAACCTGAACTCTCCTGAATGAGTTTCTGGCAGAAAGATAAAAAAGAAGAAGAAAACGCAAAGAGAACTATCTCTATTTTTCATTGTCCCCTCGGTGTCAGCTATCATCCTGCAAAATGAACAACTCTTTTCAAAAAAGGTACATAACGATGATGTTGTGCATATGCAGCATAGCCGAAGTGGAAATTATACATAGAAACCTAAATAAAATGTAAAAATGAGCGGATATCACATCCATTGGTCGCTTCCGCGCAGGCCAGAGCTTGCGGCTGAGACGCGTTTCCGCGGAAGCGCCATCGCGTGGGAATCACCGGCCAAATCTTTGGGGTCAGAAGTGGTGTCAGCGGCCAGCCACCTATGGCCGCTCGCTGCCCAATGGGCTATGCCCATCCGGCATCAGGCCTCTTCACTCAGTGTTAGTCACTGCCTACCATTGTTCCATTGAGCCCATTATTCCTAGAAATCTTGAAGTTTTGGTATTCTCCAACAGAATGATTTCCGTTGAGTGTCCCTACTTGTGGTTGTTGCGCTTTTAATTTGAGGCGACGACATATCGGAGAGGAAAAGAGAATTTCCATCAAATACTCAGACATTTGCTCGGTTGCTCGGGAGTCCTGCCCTACAAAACGCCTTCTTATCGCTTTCAGGACAAAATCAGATGTACCGGCGGGAGGCATCATTTTGATTTTGTTGCGGGATTAACTGGAGAATGGTGCGGGTTTGTTATTGCCACGTGGTAACCCCTATCAAATTAGGGGTATATAAGGGCCTCATTTTGCAGGTAGGCTTCAGTCTACTCTCCGCTTTGGCGGAGAGTGGAGTCCTACGGGACTCGTCTGGCCTGCTGAGGCCCGGTTAAGACCATGGCCCAGTGTGAATATGCGAAATCCACTATAGCGGCCGGCGTGGGCCCAAAAACCGCATACGCGTTGCGGTCACAGTGAATTTTATCTTCTTTTGTTTATCATTTTCGGGACAATATCCGGTCTCCCGCCGTGGCTTGCTGGACAAAATGGGGATGTTGCGGGACAAAAACTAGCAGTTTTCGGTGACTCCCGCTCACCATCATTATTTTGTCAGGCGGGACTCCTGAGCGAATGTCTGAGTAGCGAATGTTCCTTATTTTGCCGTCTTGGCTGCTGCGCAAACGAAATGCGTTTAACCTTTGCAGTACCGAGTTGACGCGAAATGAAATTTTGGGCGGACGCGTCAAATTCGACGCGCAGCAACCATAAATGATGTTCAAATGTAGAAGAAAATGAGTGGTGAATAGACATTTCAGCAGATCATTTCAGCAGATCTTCACCTTCATCGGCAATCTTTTCTTCTTACCACATCGTTGCTCCCCTCTACTCCTTTTGATGCGCTCCAGGCGAATGTGAGATAAATAAATAGACAAAATAAATGGTAGTGATATGAATAGAGGGTAAAATCACTCGAAGTGCACAGTAACGGTAATTTCCCCTTTGCCAGATTTATAGCAGAAGCCCCACTCCATTGCTGCAGAATTCGATGGACGGCTACAAGGCAAAGAACAAAGTCGGGTAGTGCTGGAGGTAACTAACTAAAGCAACTCGCATCTGGCACCTGAACCACAGCGTGTTCTGCAGTAGAATGGCGTAGTATGATCTGAACGGGACACAAGGACCTTGCTCTGAAGTTTAGCCAAGTACCGTTCGCAAACACCCAATGTTTCCAGTCATAATGGGGTAATCGCCATTGTAGTTCACCTCAGTTCCAGAGAGAAACACGTCACAAACAGCTCTCTGGTTATTACGTCTGGTGGTTATGTTTAACACTGCTCAAGAATGAAAATTGAGGATAAAAGCATTGAAAAGAATGAAACTGGTTTCGACACTACTTCCCCACGCTTTCGGTTAATCTGTTGCTAAGTTTTGATCCGTTTAGTATTCGTGCAGTAAGAGTTACCTAATTTGTGTTTTAGAGTCTCGCTTTGGAGGTCATTACATCTTTACAACTATGCAGAGAATTGAAGTTCATACTTTGAATGTTTGTTAAATTACGCGCTTGGAGGACTGCGAAATTCAATTGGTAATCATTTATCCAAAGCCTTCGAAGCCCTGATGCAAAAACAGCGGGAACTTACGTTAAAACTTGATAGTTTTAGCTGTAGCTCCAAGTCCGGTAGACATGCGAAAGTGCGCTCACGGCCACCGGTGTGTTAAGATTTTATCAAAGATTGTGCCACATCTTGTTAACATTAAAGCCTTTCTCATTGGAAAGAACGACAGCATTTGATCAATTTAACGAATTTAAGTCACAAGTGCAGCGAAATATCTACCAATGAGAACGCCTAGAATACTACGCCGTTGATGGATCGGATCCATCATTTCAATCAATCATAATTCTCGAACCGAATTCATGTGAATTTCAATCGTGAGACGTCCATGCATATCGCCGTTGTTTCCAAGGATTACATCCGTCATAATTTCGTTGCCATATTCCATAAGTGCCTGAAATGACTGCACTACACTGTTGTGCATGAGCATAGCTGAAAATAATTTCGTTTACCTCCAGATAAGTCAGTGTTCCAAGCAGTGCTTGGACTCTTTCTATTACAGCTTCGTGGTCCAGCTCCGGACGAGTGCTCCTCATGTGATTCACTAATGCCGAACGATATTTGCTCAGTGCATTCTCCATTATTAATCGGTCAGCAGGAGGAAAATATACATCCAATGCTGCAAGTTATTCAAAAATCTCAGGCGCGAATCTCATAAATAAGATAACAGGCATCTACAACTGTTTCACCTTGAAGAATAGCTGTGGTCGCCGCCGCGACGTTGTCACCTTACGAAAAAGTTTCCTTTTTGATGAAGAAGTATCCGAAGTAAAAAATATAAAGAGTATAAGAAAGTACCAACTACCACCTACGGGACCAGTGGAAAGCTTCACTGACCCTATACAGACTCCGCCCTGAGAAACCAGTTGTGGGGCGAGACATTTTATGAATACCGCTAAAATAAGCGTGTCGACGAGATCCACAATCTTCCAATGGCTCGAACACGAAAAAAAGGTAGGGCAGCATTGTTATTAAGTCAGCGTAAGATACAGGACAAGCTCATCCGATCTACAAAACATGAGTAAGAGGAATTTGAAAAAGTTTATAGTTGCTATATATAAGCAGTTCAGTTGTAAATACACACAATATTCTTGATAGCAAAACTTCGTCCACTTGTAGCGGTGCAAGCTTGGAGAAAGGGAGGTAAGACGTTGGCATATGTGGCCACACTGATAAAGTTAAATTTCTCTCGAGCCTCCTCAAGTTCTGGAAGAAAGTTTTTATCCTCCTGATTCTACCCCTAAAATTTTCCAAGATAGATAGAGGATCGTAATAAGCGTTTTTTTTTTATCCCGATCTTTCAATTGAGAGAAATGGTCACTTTAAGAGGAAGTTTTTTCTCTATATAAATACTAGCATGCGCGTATTCAGAAGGAGCAAAACAACAATTTACAAAAGAACAGTGGCGAAACTTCACTACAACTAGATGAAATTGCGGTTGTTGTGCGATCTTCGCGATTATCCCGAAAATTTCATATACAGTCTTCCTCGAAAATCTTTGCCTCACGCTGCACCACCCTTCAGCTGAGCCACGTATGTAATACATATCCGCCCACGAACTTAAATACATGAGTGACGCGACGCGGCTCAGCACATGGCCGGTGCAGCGTGAGACAAGAATTTTTGAGAAAGACTGTATCTACAAGATGTGAACTGGGTTGTTGATATACCACCCACGAACTTAAAACGACAACCAGTCAGCAATCGTGCTTATGATAAACTCTGCACATGCCTGAATGTGTTATCTGTCCATATGGGAGAAGGGGTGATTGTACGATGTCGGAGTCAGTTTATCTCACTACCTGCCAGTCCTGCGGAGATGAATACGTGGAAGAAACGTGACGACTCCTTTCCTGCTGATAAAAGAACATCTAGATTGGCTCAACAAATCAAGGCTCCATCCCAATGGGGAAGCATCGCAGATTCAACCATGAAAATTCTGTCATCTAAAATGGAGTCACGATCTTGCCAACAGATCCTGAGGCTATAGCGCGCAACACGTTAGAAGCGCGTTGAATTGCCGCTAGAATCCCAAAAATGAACGATTTGCAGATGGATTGTTAAGATACTGCTCACATATAAAGACCACTGGAAATACAGTCTCGCCACTAGCCATCTGTGTCTCGACGGCATTGTCGGAAACTGAGGTGAGCACCGACCAGCCTGTATTCCAGTTGTGCTTTTGAGTTACTCTCTGATTAAATAACTCTTGTGTGAGGAAGAGGCGTTCAAGAGGATAGGCCAGCTGTACTACAGGCTACTTCAGGCTCTGATGAAGCCGAGATAGCTGAAACGTAAGCTGATTGCGACATTAAAATTGTATAACAATCTTGGCAGAAACATCTGCAATGAAAACAATAGAAGCTAAAGATCAGGATGCTATGGTTCAAGGAAAATCAAACTTGGATTATAATGTTAAGCGGACAATTTCAGGATCGTGAATGGAAATGGGTGGGGACTGTTCTAGGTGTTGGTCAAAGAACCGTTGCTAATGAGAAAGAGCTTCTGAGTAACATGCTCAACTTACCTTCGAAGAGAGCGATTGCTTTCAGAAGCAGATACTCCGCTCTTGTCATGCGTGTTCTCCGAAATGTCGGTATTACATGTGTTTGAATAAAGTTGGTTGCAGCGAGAACCATTTTCTCCGCTCTAAACCTCAACATTTTGGGAATTTAGGGTGAACAGAATCTTTGAGTTGAAATCTTTATATTTATCAGTGGCGGACGCAGATGTTTCTGCCAAGATTGTTATACAATTTTAATGTCGCAATCAGCTTACGTTTCAGCTATCTCGGCTTCATCAGAGCCTGAAGTAGCCTGTAGTACAGCTGGCCTATCCTCTTGAACGCCTCTTCCTCACACAAGAGTTATTTAATCAGAGAGTAACTCAAAAGCACAACTGGAATACAGGCTGGTCGGTGCTCACCTCAGTTTCCGACAATGCCGTCGAGACACAGATGGCTAGTGGCGAGACTGTATTTCCAGTGGTCTTTATATGTGAGCAGTATCTTANAAAACATTAATCCAAATAACAAATGATTAACAATTAAGAGAAATAATAAAAAATGAACAACTGAAGATAAAGTAATGCAAGATTTTTATTTTGCAGAGTAATTTTGAAAATATGGCCACACGTTCTCAGGGATGCACCTCCCCCCGTCCCACCCATTGCGTCCGGCCCTGATACCTACATATCATAAAAGTACTTACTCTCTCCAGGAATAGAAAAGAAGAAATTTCCAGGCTGATTCTCGCGTTCCAAAAAAAAAAACGAACTCACAACTCGGTATGACGCTTTCTTGAGTTGAAAAAAATGCCATTGCCCAGAACGAGGCCATCGTAGCCATGTTGGAAGGTCCAAAATGAAAGCATTAAGAAGACAATTCTGGGTAACTGACGAGTGACCAATTTCACCTAAAGCACTAGGGTTTCCAAAGTATAGCAACATCTTGGGCTGTTGAAAAAAAATGGAAAAACAGCTTTTGTCACGAAGTTCTGCGACACATAATTTTCACACTTCCAAAGGTTGATCTAAAGAGTTCACTTGCGCGGCTTCAATGAAACAAGTTAAACGAGTACCGCCAAATGGTCGTTCACGGATCCCTCTGAACTCGCAGTAACCCTACCCGGATTGAAGAGCTAGTGCATCTGCTCTATGTGTGGTGTTGCCACATGGTGTGGAAATGCGGCAAAATGGCAAACACGTCATCATTGTCTTTACTTTTTCACACGTACTCCTCTGGTTTCTCTCTAAATCGTGGGTAGTAACGCAGCACTAGACAGTTCTGACGGGAAAATAAGAAAAAACGAGAATTAAATAAAATCAACGCTGATCACATATGGTGACATGCACATGATGACAGGAACAAGCATTCATTTCAAATGCGTATCAACATCGTTCAGAACTGCGACGTGCCATTCTTGTTCGGAAATAAACAGTGAATAAAAACAAATGTTGATCTCCAGAATCCATCCTTTGCTAGATCGATGCTGCGATGTTTGATAACCTCGTTGCGGTTGCATGCTAGCGATATTGTCAATTCTACTATTAGCCGAATGTAGTTACATTCAACAATGGTCATAAATCAACGGAATCCTATCTCCATCAGGTTTTGATGAAGACCCTACCTCAAAAGCCGAGAAACTGAGAAATCCGTTAAGTCAAAATTTGTGAGTTTTGAGGATATAATAAGTTGCCAAAACATTGAGACTTTCATGCACTTTTCGGCTCCTTGCAGATGGTAACGGGCCTCCCACGCCCAATTGCATAGGAATTCGTTCCAAACGCTATACTTCTTCGAACAATGTATCGTGTGAGCCGATTTCTCTAGAGCTCTCAGTCATTCAGAAACCTAGCGTGCCAGAATACATTTGTTTCAGAGAAAGGAGAAGTTTTTCGTTTTTGTACTGGGCGTCGCGATAGGAGTACGCAAGAGCCATTCAGAAACTTCCTCTATTATATGCGAATATAAGAAATGATATACTAGCGCGGACAAATTAATGAGTAAGCGTTTGGGAGAAGGAACAGCAATCTATAAAAATTGAAAAAGCGGAAGCGTGCACAGTGTTACCATATTTAATCCTCTGGGTCACCACTGCATCTGAGCGCGAATGGCTTCTTGGCGAAGTAGCTATTGCGAATCAGTCAAGGGCAAAGGTGCCGAGAAGAGACGACCTCCATTACGACTCAGACGTGACGCTCTGGCATGGTTTTCATGGTGTCGCCATAGAAAGAAAGGTTGTTGGGTAGGCTACCCAGTACTAAAACTTGGCTATTTCTCGAGGAGGACGGAGGAGGACCAAGGCTCTGCCTGTGAGTGTCTTAAGAACCTAGTACATTTTTAAGCCAATTTTGCACATATGTGTAATGTGAACCTTTGGGATGTTGAGGAATCACTGGCAAAGGTTCACGCAATTTCTATCTTGAGAACGCAGAACTTTGTGCTGACCAACTCTTGAAAACGCCATCTACAGTTTTTGCGTGACTTACCCTTCCTCTCTCATCCATCAACCTCAATTCCGGTACTCCACTGACCCAATCAAAGTAATGAGAAACATGGTTACACCAAACGTTCTTCAAGTTTTTCACAGTTAATTGCTGCCTCTTGCAGTTTATTTCTGTCTGAAAATACCTTCCATGAGTGCGCGTTTGCACGAAATTCCTCAGCATAGAGCAGTTATTAACCGGTGGCCTGCTGGAAACTTTCTGAGGGAAGTGCAAAGCTTCCTCGACAGACAAATCTATGGAGCACTTCGATGTGGATCCGCAGGTACTTCCGTGAGGAGCATCGCAATACCTGGATGAGCAGCAAATTATACCTCACAAGGGTAGTGCACGAGACTAATCTCGGCGGTCAACGACAAAACATCCATTCTCAGAAGCAATGTCTGAGATGATGCTAGAGTATGTTAATCACTTTTGCCCAGTGGTCCGTATGCGCTCAGGATAGCTCGTCAAATATTTCCCTATCATATTACTACGTCACTCCGTCTAGGGCTGCTTATCATGAAACTTAGATCAAACCAACTGTGTTTACCGTGATTAACTGCCCTGTACACTTTGCAGTGTTCGGCGATGTTGGGCACGGAATTTTGGGTGGTAGCGTGGTTTCGCCCGATTATGTGTTCTTGAGTCGTAGCTGAAGCGCAGCAGCAGTGCTGAGGTGGCCAGGAGGGTAACGCAATGGACTGTTAGGCAGAAAGTCGAGAGTTTGTATTCCGCCGGTTCGACTCCTTTTGCTTTCTGAGAATTAGGCCGGGAGTTGAACCTTGTGGGGTGCGTTAGCCACTGGATCACCTCATCACTGCTGCCTTGCCCCCAGTCAAGAACATAAATCCGGGCGAAACCAAGTTACCACACCAAATTTTGCGTCTCCAAACACTTCATAGTATATGAAACAGCAGCCACGGCAAGCACGGTTGGTTTGGTCAACGTTTCGTGAATTCCAGCCCGCGATGGACTCCTATAGTAGTGCAACAGGGGAATCATATTTGGTCCTAATAACACCAACCACTTCAACCAAATGGATTTCTTCCGAGAGGACCTGGAAAGGGGCTTCATGTGAATCGTGTTGTCTAGATGGGATCCATACCTCCTGAAGCGCCCAAATAGCTGAGGTTATTCCGCTAAAAGAATCCATTCGCACGTTTCTAGCCATCTTACTCCATCATAAAGTCGGACCTCACCCTTGCCAGCATCGCCAAACTGGTCCCCCAACACTTCCACTGGTAATGTCCTTCGGAGTTTATATTTCACAGAGCTTCTACGTTCAATCACTATCGGTTGTCTTCTGGCCCCCATTGAATACAAGAAGTAAATGGTGTTTTTCCCCGAATTGGCGTTTTTCCTCTCAAGCCTAGAAATCAAGTAATTCAATAGTTCTGTGTGACAGTGTTTTAGAGGAAGGAAGCGGCTTCCAGGAGGAACAGGACATGTTACAATAGAGTGGCAATAGGGCGGAGAAAATCACAACTGAAAAAAGCGCAAGGACTTATGTTAACACCTATTAAATACATCAGCATCATGTTAGGCAATGCTTCCGAAAATGGATATCTCGCTGCGATCCCCGTGGTTAGCCTCGTGCACTTCCCTTATCAGATGTATTTTCTTCTCTTTCTGCACTCTCACATTCCTCCTTAATGTTATGCAATCTCGAAAACTTGTCCACACACCCTTGCTGTACTTTTGAGATTGAATTTGTGTGCGAGGAATGAATTGAACGGTTGGTCCAAAACGCTGACATAGAAGGAGTAGTTCTAGCGCTTGGGCTGCTGGGGTTTCTACTCGAACCATCACGCCGTTCGGGATGCGTTTGTGCTGCACAGTTATCAGAGATGCTGGGTTAAGAAGGGTTAAGACTATCAATCCGATGATCATTCATTTTTTTACCGCAGTGATAGTGCACTCACACTTCCAAACTGTCGAAATTCTCGATTAGCTGCTGAAAATTCGAATCATTTCCCGCGTCCATCGCAAAGCGATAACCGAATAGCGACCAAGGCTGAAATGTCCAATGGGTTATGCCTGGGGAATCTCCGGATGCGAAAATGGTTCAACCATGAACGTGAAGTAATACGTATGCGTCAATTAACATACAAAGTGGTTCTCGTCGAGGTTAACCGCCGGCAATATTTCGGGCTCTTCTTCTTCTTCGTAGTACTGTCTTATGTCGTGATGAGGAATCAAAGCCATACTAAAAAAGAAGATGTGAAATATTGTCACGTGGTTTCTGTTGTTGGAAAAATGTGCAAGATCAGTTCTGCAGACAAGTTGACGGAGTGCTTCCATACTTCTAAATGCTTGCTTCGTTTGTGTTAGTATACTTCGTAGATCAACTGATTTAGCTTTCAAGGAGAATGCAGCATTGCCTCCCATCTTTTTTTTACGTTGCCTTCTTTCATATGCCAGGGGCCAGTTACAGGGTGTTAACGTCACGTTTCGAACATCGCTAAGAGTAAACATAAGGGAGCAATTACCCGTGAAATCGTCGGTGACAGTGGTTTTCTGACTACAGTGGCAGGTGAGTTGATAAGTATAATCAGATAAAAGAGGATGAGATCTTTGCAGATACAAATGGGAGGTCGCTTAGTATTCCCCACCATCTGTGTGTCAACACCCCTACTACAACATTGTACCAGTCTCTGAGCTTTCATTACCCGGTCCATTCTTACCTCCGGCAGTCAACTTTCCCCTTTCACAACTATGACGGCAGATCAACTCCTTGATGAGTCCCTACTTTTCGATGCCCTCACATCGTAATCACGACATTGAACCCGTCTCGTGGCGTTTCCCCATTCTTGGCACCGACGTGCTCTTATCACGACTTTGAGCCCGTAATGGTTTGTGCATTAATTGTAGAAATAGTAAGTGTGAATCGATGTACTGTTATTTCTTCGTGAACTATGAACTCCTTTTGTGATACACATACATGCCTCCCCCCCCCCACAAACTCACTTCCGGCTTCCACTCTGACTGTGGAATTTTTCCTTTAGTACCATTGTGATCAGCACCTAAAATATTCCTGGTGCCCAGTTTTTGAGCTCACGACAAAAACTCTGGTTTTTTGAATTTTATTTTTCTCTTTTCGTTCACTTCGCAGTCACGACACACCTTCAGAATCTACAATTTTTATTTGCCGCACAAGCAAATTTACGAAGTTTCGATAATATATGGAGCATCTATGGACCACACTAATTTCATACAGTCCGCTGCCTGTGCTCCTTCTGAGGATTCTGAGGACATCCGCGTCGATAGACATCGCACATGCAAGACTGGCTACCTCAGCTCCTCAGCCGCTCCTTGCTGACAAAGATGCACTCAAAATTGGCTGACAAATACCCACTGCAATTATACTTTGGAAGTACAGTCAGCACTGGTAATAACCTGTTCTACTGGCTTTGCTGGTTTGCGATCCAAGTGGGCAACACTCGAGTTTTCTGGGGTCCGACGCTGCCATACCGGACACCGTCCTCTGCTTGCTCAAGTATCTGCTTGGGGCAATATAGACAGTAACTGGTGACATGTAGGGAAGAAAATGTCACTGTTGATAAAGTGACCAAATCCTGTTCCGAGCCCTGTGATTGGTTATGAATGAGGTGGCCATATACTAGACTTCGTAATTATGGTAAATAGAAGAGTCGTTGACGTGATAACGGAAGACAGTCAAGACCTTTAGGAAGAAAATTTTCGAGGTTGCTGTCTCGTTTTTGGGTTCACTTCGCATCGAAAGCAGACCTGGACAGCAAATGACTGGAACATGGTCTGACATCGACAGACATCAGAAAATACAAAAGCAATTTCCAATATTCTGAGCTATTGATTCGCGGATTTCATTGAGAAAATGTGGGAAAAGCTCGATGTTGGGCCTGTGTTGCTTACTTGTATCGTCGCCTACCAGAGCCAGTCGAACAGCCTGTGACCAGTGTTGACTGCATTTCTAAAGTAGGAATACATTGGTCCTTTTCACCTAGTTTCAAGTGCACCTCCGCCTGTAATGAGTGGCTGAGAAATTGAGATAGGCAGTCTTGCATAGGCAATGTGTATCGACGCAGATGTCTTCAGAATTCTTATAAGGAGCAGGGACAGCGGACTGTATAAAATCAATGTGGTTCGTAGATGCTCCTTGAATTGTTAGAATCTGAAGGTGTGTCGTGACTGCGAAGTGTGCGAAAAGACAAAATAAAATTCTAAAAAAAAAGAGTTCNCCTCACCACCATCGCAGATGAAATTCTCTAAATTTTCCTTTATCTCAGAAGTCTCCCAGGCGTGCTTTTGCTTGAGAAAGCACCTTTCGATAGACATAAGCAAAAATAAAAACTAAGCACGTTACTACATACGTACTGTAGAGAAATAAGCCAGCAAATAATGTATTTATTATACAATGACTTATGTCCTCCTGTACATCCTAACTTTCAGCATTTTCTGCAATGTGCTCTTTACTTTATTAAAAATTTAACTCAGGACCAATTATCAGTACCACAAATTTTTACTTACAGTAACACAGCTGGGTAATGAAGCACATGAAGCGAAAAGATTATATAAGAATAATCTTGTGAAATACACGTTTAGAATACACGGTAATACCATTGCTAGCAAACCTATCACAAATAGCTCGAGAAGTTTACATGTCATATTTTCCGAGTCGTCTCAGATAGCCCTGTCCTATTCCTAGCCCTATTCCAAGTAGAAAACATGCGACCGTGCTTTGTGCCATTCTGAAAAAAACTTGGCTTGTTATGAGAATCACAATCAAGGAGCAAAAATGTAAGCGAAGTAGATCTGGCTGTTAGGATTATGTGTATCCAGCAACAAGCTTCTATAATAGCTTAGTCCGAAGAAGAGCAGAAAAGTTGTCCAGGAATATTTCTCTCATACAATTTGTGTCATGGTTCTACTATACAATATACACATAGTTTAGTTTTCTTGTATGTGTGTATCAATTGTGATGTGTGACAATTCACACAATGAATATACAGTTGGCGTCGATGGCAGTGACCCCCCGCGGCCTCGAAACGCACGCGGCACGACCGCGTCGCTCGAGCAGGAATCCCTCCAGGACGACAAAATAAGGAGTGTCCTTGACAGTTGGTCAGTTTTCTTATTAGCTGACATCAAATGTGATGAACAAATACCGAGAAAGCCTAGATTCGTCACTGCAGCGACGATTCCACCGTGAGCGACTTGACGCACCGCGTTCTTCTCGAGGCCGTGGAAGGGTCACCGCCATCGATGCCCACTGTATGTAACAACCACTCTAGCCTTCCGGCTGACGCCAAAGTTACAGACTTCTTATGATGCTTGCTTCACTCGCAAACTCCACAATATATTCAAACGACCACGGATCTCCCTCATAGAGGGATCACAGCCGGTTAGTCGCGAAGGCTACGTGGCGCATCCCCAGGTGGCGGATAGGGGGTTAATCGCGGACCAAACGCGACCTTGTACCTGCCCTGAGACGCGGGTGGATTCAGGGGATGGATTCATACTTCCTGTCAGTGCATGAGTATGTGCATGCATGCGTGCGTGGGTGTGCTTGCGTATCTGCGGATTGTATCCTGCACATCTATCCGATCAAAAACCCTGCATTCAAGTGACTGGGAGGTACAAGGGAGGCGGTTCGGAGTGGCCTCCAACAAATAAGCTCCATCGTCCACTCCCGGGAAGCCCGGCTAACTCCCCGGTGAAATTCTACTCCAGCCCCCACGGGGGAAGAGAGCCCAGCAAGCTATTCCCTGTGGGTTTCATTCTTCAAGCTACACACAGCACTAATAAAGAGTGTTCCCCTAATCTCGGAAGAGTCACTGGTACGGCAGCGTCAGTGAGGACGAGGTTTGAGGGGTTATCTACGCAGCCTAAAACGAGAAGGACTCAGTGTCCTCGTCAACACGAACTCGGCCATGAACATCGATTCTTTCGAACAGCTGACGACCCGAATCGGACGTCTGCGACTGCGAAGATGTGGATTAACGCCGGCCGTGACAGTCTTCATCGCCTACGCTCCAACATCCAGCTACCATGAAGACGAGATCGAGGCCTCCTATATGGACTTGGAGAAGTTCTACAGGGAAGACCACACATTCTACAAGGTCATCGTTGGCGACTTCAACGGCAAGATTGGCCCCAGAAGAACGCGTGAGGAACTTCACATCGGTACCCACGGCCTACAGTGGAACGAACAGGGAGAGAGGCTCTAAGAGTTTATCACGACGACGAAGACCATCCATGGTAACTCACAGTTCCAGAAGCCAACCTCCCTACGATGGACGTGGGAGTCGCCCGGTGGAGAGTACCATAACGAAATCGACCATATCATCGTCAATCGAAGGTTTTGCCTGACCGACGTCGGTGTTGTACCGAACTTCTACACCGGATCAGACCATCGCCTCTTTCGCGTAAGATTCTTCTTTTCGCGCAAAGGAGAGAAAGCCGCGAAGTTCAAGAAGAAGAGTCCCAAACCAACCATCAACTGGGATCTCTTCACTACGTTAGCCGGCTTTTGGAAAAATACCGTTGTCGACAACATCGATGAAGAGTACTAACGGCTCATTCAGCATCTCCGTGCACCAAGAGACGCCTGTCCCATGAGACCCTCGAGCTGATACGCCAGCGTGGAGCAGCGAAAGCCACAGGCAACTACCAGCTTACGCTTAACTAGCCAGGCTTACCAGGGTGTACCGACTCAATACATCAGGATATTTCATGAGCTCTATAGCAACTTCACGACCAGAATCTCTCCATTCTATGAAGATATCACCATCGACGTCAGGAGAGGGGTTCGACAAGGCGACACTGTGTCGCCGAAACTATTCACTGCCACCCTCGAGGACGTCACGCGAAGATTAGGATGGGACAACATGGGAGCGCGAGTTGACGGCCGGCTGCTACACCATCTTCGCTTCGCCTATGACATTGTCCTTATGACATCCAACATCAGCCAAGCGGAACGTATGCTGGACGACTTCGACGACGCGTGTGGAAAGATCGGTCTCCAACTAAATCTAACGAAGACGATGTTCATGAGGGACGGATGGGTCCCGGATGCCCCATTCTCGCTCAACGGAACGACCATTTCCGAATGCTCCAGCTACGTATGTCTAGGTCGTGAAGTCAACATGATGAACGACCTCACTCCAGAGCTGGGCTGGAGGAAGCGAGCGGCTTGGGTAGCCTACAAGAGCATCGAGGACGTAGTGAAGAAGACGAAGAACACCAGAGTCCGTGCCCACCTCTTCAATACCACGATTCTCCCTGCTTTGCCTTACGCTTCAGAAACCTGGGCGTTACGTAAGCAGGATGAGAATGTGGTCAGCGTCATCGAACGCTCCATCGAGAGGGTGATGCTAGGACTGACCCGCCCCACGCAAATGAGGGCGGGAATACGGAGTTCCACCCTACGTCAACAGTCAAAGATCAGGGAGGCTGCCGTGTACGCCAAGTTGAGTAAGATCAGGTGGGCCGGACACGTGATGCGCCTAAACGACCACCGTTGAACGAAAGCCCTCAGGTACTGGACTCCGCGGCACGTAAAGCGCACGACAGGAAGACCTCCGACGCGATGGTCAGACTTCTTCACGAAGTCTGTTGAAGAACAATATAATGCTCTTCGTGTCTCTTGAACGGACAGAACGCATTGGACCCCCCTAGCACGTGAGAGGGACAAATGGAAGGATTGCTGGCGCCCGCTCTGTTTACCTGACGATCAACGGGAGTCAAGGTGATCAAGGTAATATTCAAACGAAGCCCTGAAAACCCTTCAGGGGATGGAGAATCTACATCCCCATGGGGTGTGTATCATCGTGAGCGAAAACGGGGCTTGGTACTGTTCTGCAACTGGTTCGCTCTAATCCTGCTCCCGCCCATTACGGTTGACTCGTTCCCTTCGCGCGCGATTCCACTATACATGACCATGCAAAATTTGAATGCGACCCAGTTGACCGTAAAGGGCGGGAAGACTCCGCCTCGTTTCCCCTCACGATGATACACACCCTCCCCCATGTAGTGACTACGGTCTTCTGAACCCCCCCCCCCTCTCCCCCAGCTTTCCAATCAGTCAGCGTTTACCTTCTTCCACAACCGCGACGTACAGTCCATTCAACCGGGAGTCGGTGTCGATGAAAGGATCATGAGCTGATACGCGGTCATTGGTACTATTTAGAGTGTTGACCGAATCGAATAATATTCGAATAATTATTCGAATATTCGATTATTCGAAACATTCGAATATTCGAAAAAACTAAATATTCGAAATATTCGAATATTCTAATATTCGGCATGGGCAACATATTCGATTATTCGAATAATTCGAATATTCGATTACTTCTAATTATCCGATTGGTCGAATATTCGATCACTCTTAATTATTCGATTATTCGAATATTCGAGGTAGAGGCGCTCAAATATTCGAATAATATAATAAGATGTCTCAGTGGCAGCTTCGTCCTTATAGCCATTCTCGAATAATTTCCTCAACAAACACCCAGTTGAACGGCCAAGGCTCTCATGATCCAAATTTCTCGTTGGTTTTGCTCGGGAGGGAACTATTTACTTTACGATGCGCAATATCACCTGCTGCCATCTACAAACCGCTGCAATCTTGTGGCAATTCTGAAAAATTCCGTGAATTAAGCGCGATTCTCCCCCACTCCACGAGCTCAATTTAGTGAGCAAACCCTCAAGAGAGGCAAAGAACTTCCCAAGGGATTCTCAGTCACGCTATACCCCCAATCTGGTCTTAGGGACTGGATTGACGGATTGCAGGAGCTTTTAACGCTTGAAAATCAATTTGCAAAGTGGTAAAGCCAGTATCTGCGGTACCACACGTCTTCAAAATTTTCCTCATAGGGCAATGGTTTTTAATGCAGCGAAATCGAGCTCTTTTAGAAGGATGGCTAGACATCGCCAGATGTTGGAGTTTGTACTTCCATCGATAGCTGTTTTTGTTCTATTTCGAAGGTAAAAAGACTGTCGATGGTGGTAACCGATGAATGAGACGGCTAGCACCGTTATCTTTTCGTTGCACCCATCGCTGAGCGATATACTCACAGTAGTTTGCTTGGAACATGGATAATTGAAAGGAAAGGAAGCAGCCAGAATTGGTTCCATCTACGTAGTAGTCCACAATGATTGCTTCACGCTTAGAGAACAGCCCCACATCGCTACGTTCTCCGTAGGTGTTTGATCTGTTTTTATAAGCACCGAATCGTCCGAGAATATCTACGCACCATTGGAGGTCCTAGCCCTTTTCCAAAAAAATTACGGCAGGCTTCTTCACAATGCTTGATAAAACAGATGTGTCTTTGACTTTTTATTCTTTTAATTCTTTGTTCTTAGTTTTTCAAAATCAAATCTGGTTCCTATGTAAACATATTTTTGAAATACTGGACCACTATGTTCCCATTTGGGAGAACCACACGTCTTTTCAACGCAGTTCCCCTACCACCAGTTTGCCAGCGCCAGTTAGAGTCGAATAATATTCGAATAATTATTCCAATATTCGAATATTCGTTTATTTGAAACATTCGAATATTCGAAGAAGTAGATTATTCGAATTATTCGAATAATCGAATATTCGATGTTTTTAAAATATCGGTTTATTCGAATATTCGAATATTCGGCCCTTTCAGAATATTCGTTTATTCGAATATTCGAATATTCGAAAAAATATTTCGAATGCAACACTCTAGTACTACTGTACTTCAGCGGCCCCACTACCAGCCTCAAAATCAAAATCATGGATTTCTCTGAAAACTTGCATACAAAGGTAATTCGAGGTGCTGATCACGAATGTCATGGTAATTTTGCATGATAGCATCGACTTCATTGATTTTATCGATTTTTTTCGAACTTGACTCATCTCTCACAATCTCGCTGAAACATTGCATGGAGGGGTATTTGAGGGTATTGAACACGACTGTTGTAGCTGTTTTGCAAAATAAGCTTGATTTGATTGACTTTCTCCTATTTTGCCTGTATGGGGTGGTGTAGCTCCCAACTTTCCTGGGGGTTCGCCTTCAAATCGCTTTTCTCATGGTAAATGCTTATCGTATTTGTAATCAGCACCTTCAAAAACCCCTGTACGCAAGTTTTCAGGGAGATCCACGGGAGTCAGAATTTTTATCAAAACTCAATTTTTGAAAAAGAATACTAGAAGAATGAGCGAAATCCGTTTGAAATTTCCCATTCAACTGGGTTTAGGCTTAGCATAAACTTAGGCTTAGGCTTGAGGGAGCCATTTGCTGTGGAAGAAGAGTGGAGAACAATCTTTTTTCGTGTATTTTTATCAAAACCCAATTTTTGAAAGAGAATACTAGAAGAATGAGCGAAATCCGTTTGAAATTTCCCACCCAGCTGGGCTTAGGCTTAGCTTAGGCTTAGGCTTAGGCTTGACGGAGCCATTTGCTGTGGAAAGAAGAGTGGAGAACAATCTTTTTTCGTGTATTTTTATCAAAACCCAATTTTTGAGAGAGAATACTAGAAGAATGAGCGAAATCCCTTTGAAATTTCCCACCCAACTGGGCTTAGGCTTAGGCTTAGGCTTAGGCTTAGGCTTGGACTTGAGGGAGCCATTTGCTAAGGAGAGAAGAGTGGAGAACAATCTTTTTTCGTGTATTTTTATCAAAACCCAATTTTTGAAAGAGATTACTAGAAGAATGAGTTAAATCCGTTTGGAATTTCCCACCCAACTCTGCTAGCGCGTGGGCTTTGGCTTACGCTTAGGCTTGAGGGAGCCACTTGCTGTGGAAGGAAGAGTGGAGAACAATCTTTTTTCGTGTATTTTCATCAAAACTGAGATTGAGCTAAATTCTTTTGAAATTTCCCACCCAACTGTGCTTAGGCTTACCTTAGGCTTAGGATTAGGCTACGGCTCTAGGGAGCCATTTGCTGTGGAAAGAAGAGTGGAGAACACTCTTTTTTCGTTTATTTTTATCAAAACTGAATTTTTGAAAAAGAGTACACGAAGAATGAGGAAACAACACTGTGATCGTGCTGCAGAGCCAACCAGAATCCTATGATTTTTCGTATGTTTAGAGGCGAATTTCCGTTTTTGCATCTGGAGCCCAACCTTCAGTCTATGACTAAAACTGAGACTAGGCTGTTGTCTGAACTCATCAGATGGTGTGATTCTCCAACAGTGGCCGCCGCAACGAAGGAAACAACACTCTAAGTGAGCTGCAGAGCCAACCAGAATACTATCATTTTTTGTATGTTGAGAGGCGAATTTCTGTTTTTGCATCATAAGCTTAAGCCTAAGCCCGAAGCCTAAGCCTAAGCCCATGAACCTGAGCCCACCCATAGGCCTAAACCAAAACTCAAGGTTGAAAAAAAGTTCAAGAGAGAAAAAAGGTTCACAGTTTTTTGAAAGCGAATGTCATAAACTTCAAAAAAAAGAGTTGGTTGAGGGCATTAGTTTAAATTTTGAATCAATGAAAAGGAGTGCTCTGAAAAAAATATAATAAAAATAGGTAGTGGGGGTGAGCCAACGTAAAATTCTCATCGGTTTTGTAAGTCTTCAAGAAGAAAGATTATCCACACCATCTCAAATCTCCCCTTTTCTTAGTCCAGAGGTTTTTATTAAAATCTAGACTAACGGCTATTCATTGTATAATTCTAGCATTGAAGTAATCCTGCACGGATGATTTTCGGCCACTCTGTACTCCATGAATATAAGCTCCAGGAAGGAGAGGGAATAAATGACAAAGATAGCGGAAGGGTGACTTTCGATCGCTGCCCGTGATTTTCAAGGAGTGAATCTCTCGACGCTTTAACAATAAGTCGATCAATACTCCCCACATGAATTCTTCAGAAATATCCGAAATCATCCGAAAGATGTTCTTATTCTTGCCAACCTTGAAGTAAGATTTAAGGATTTCCCCGGTGAATTTTTCAACTCAGCGGCAGCCGGAGTTGGCGCGCTCAATTTTTTTGTGATCCCAGTGAGCACATGTTATTCGGTCTTGTGTAATTCTCGCTGTGACGAGCGTGCAGGCTTTGCGTGCGATGGTTGGCACGGGCTATTCTTCGGAAGACACTTCCGTTTTCCTTCTCAAATGCAATTTAATTTCTTCATGTATCACTAGCACAATGCTTGTTTCGCGGTTTGAGTACCATATTTATCAATGGGTATCTTCAATATTTCAGTATTTGGTAGAAAATCCAACTATGCAGTGGAGAATCTGTATTCTAGCCGCTGCAACCTTAGCCGAACCTTTGTTCAAACGGCAAGGATTCCAGGAATTGTTATCCACTATAGGCATGCTTTCCTCTTTTCATGTGCCTCCAGACGTTTGCCAAAATCATATTTTTCTAGATACTGCCGAGAAGGCCTTCTTGCGAACAGCAGCTATTATCGAACAGCGCACAGAATATGGTCGGCTGGTGTTACTTCTGTGTCGAAAAAAGTGTCCAAGGCTTCGTTCTCAGGCAAGAGTGTGCTGTAATGAGTCAAAAAAAAACTACATATTGTGATACTGAAATCGGTGGAAATGATCTATTTATTAGGTTGTTACATGAGTTTCCGCTGTTTTAAAATTTTCGGCAAAAATGTTTCATTAAAAATCCAATAACAACAGATATAAGTCGATGTATGCACCGCTAGCTTGTTGCGAGAGCTTCCTACATTTTCAGTCTTCTTTTTCAAATCAATCTTTCTCGTTCTGTGCAATTGATAATGAAGTTACTTGTCTATTTCTATTAGAAAGGGTAGTTGAAATTGTGCCGCTCAGTTACTGTTTCAAAAATTAGGGCAGTTCAATGTTTTGCGTGTAGCTGAACAACACACATTTTGTCTCACGTCAAATCATGGAAATTGATCGCTATCAGTAGAGTGTTTACCGAATCGAATAGTATTCGAAAAAGCTGAATATTCGAAATATTCGATCGTTCGAATATTCGGGATGACCGAAATATTCGAATATTCGAATATTCGAGGTGGAGGCACTCGATAATTCCAATAATATACAGTGCGTTTCATAATTATAGGACACCCCCCGAATTTCCCACTCCCAGCTTTTCCTGTAACCATGGAATTTTCCCTCTAGTACCGTTGGGATCAGCACCTAAAATAACCTCGGTACCCAATTTTTGAGCTCATGGCAGCAACTCTGGTTTTTTAAAACTTTATTTTTCTCTTTTCGCACACCTCGCGGTCATGACACACCTTCAGATTATAACAAGTTTATTTGCCGCACAATCGAATTCACGGAATTTCGATAATTGAGCATCTATGGACTACACTGATTTCATACAGCCTGCTACTCCTGCTCCTTATGTGGAATCTAAGGACACGCGAGTCGATAGACATCGCACATGCAAGACTGCCTATCTCAATTTCTCGGCCACTTATTGCTGATGGTGGTGCACTCGAAATTGGGTGACAAGGACCCACTGTGGTCCTACTTTAAAAATGCGGTTAGCACTAGTCACAGGCTGCTCCGTTGGCCTTGCTAGGTGGCGATCCAAGTAGGCAACCCTCGCCCGACATCGAGGTTTTCCCATATTTCTTCACTAAAACCTATGGAAGGGTGGTTCAAAATAGCGGATATTACTCACAGGAATTTTTCGAGGTCCGAGGCTGCCAGAACAGACACCGTCCTCTGCTTGCTCAAGTGTTTGCTCTGCGCGAAGTAGACAGTAACTGATGACATCTCGGGAACAAAATGTCACAGCTGATAAAGTGATCAAATCCTGTTCCAAATACTGTGATTGGCCATGAATGAGGTGGCTATATACTAGACTTCGCAATTATGGTGAATTGAAGAGTCGTTGACGTGATAGCGGAAGACAGTCAAGACCTCCAGGAAAAGGAATTTTTTCGAGGTTGCTGTCGCGTATTTGGGTTCACTTCCTGGCGAAAGCAGACCTGGACAGTAAGAGACTGGAACATGGTCTGACAGCGCCAGACATCAGAAAATGTAAGCGAGCAATTTCCGCCATTTTGAGCCACCGACTTATGGGTTTTAGTGAAGAAATATGGGAAAACCTCGATGTCGGGCGAGTGTTGCCTACTTGGATCGCCACCTAGCAAAGCCAACGGAGCAGCCTGTGACTAGTGCTAGCCGTATTTTTAAAGTAGGACCACAGTGGGTCCTTGTCACCCAATTTTGAGTGCACTGGCATCAGCAATAAGTGGCTGAGAAATTGAGATAGGCAGTCTTGCATGTGCGATGTCTATCGACTCGCATGTCCTCAGATTCCATATAAGGAGCAGGAGTAGCAGGCTGTATGAAATCAGTGTGGTCCATAGATGCTCCATAAAATATTGAAATTCCGTGAATTCGATTGTGCGGCAAATAAACTTGTTAGAATCTAAAGGTGTGTCATGACCGCGAGGTGTGCGAAAAGAGAAAAATAAAGTTTTAAAAAACCAGAGTTGCCGCCATGAGCCCAAAAATTGGGTACCAAGGTTATTTTAGGTGCTGATCACAATGGTACTAGAGGGAAAATTCCATGGTTAGAGGAAAAGCCGGGAGTGGGAAATTCGGGGGGTGTCCTATAAATATGAAACGCACTGTATTAAAATTTCTCAGTGGCAGCTTCGAATTTATAGCCATTCTCGAGCAATCTCCTCAACAAGCACCTAATTGAACGGCCAAGGTTCTGGTGATCCAAATTTTCCATTTGCTATTGGAACGAGCTCAAACGGAGAGAACTGTTTTACGATGTGCAATATCAGCTGCTGCCAATTACTAATCGCTACAATTTTTTGGCAAGTCTGAAAAATTCTGTGAAGAAAAAAAAAACACGCGTTTTCCCCACAAGAGCTCAGTTTGGTAAACAAACTCTCAGGAAAGGTAAAGAACTTGTCGAGGAATTCTCAATCACCCTATAACCCCAATTTAGTCTAGACCGGCTTGCCGACTCGCCAAAGCATTTCACATCTGAAAATTGATTTGCGAAGTTTCAAATTCAGTGTCTACGATACCAAACGTCTTGAACATTTTCCTCGTAGGGCAATGGTTTTTAATGCAGCGAAATCGAGCACTTTTAGAAGGATGGCAAGAGATCGCCAGATGTTGGAGTTTGTACTTCCATCGATAGCTGTTTTCGTTCTATTTCGAAGGTAAAAAGACTGTCGATGGTGGTAACCGATGAATGAGACGGCTAGCACCGTTATCTTTTCGTTGCACCCATCGCTGAGCGATATACTCACAGTAGTTTGTTTGGAACATGGATCACCTTGATCACCTCGACTATCGTTGATCGTCGGGTAAACCGAGCGGGCGCCAGCAATCCTTCCATTTGTCCCTCTCACGTGCCGGGGTGGTCCAATGCGTTCTGTCCGTTCGAGAGACACGAAGAGCATCATATCGTTCTTTAAAGGACTTTGTGAAGAAGTCTGACCATCGGGTCGGTGGTCTTCCTGTCGTGCGCTTTACGTTCCGCGGAGTCCAGTCGCTGACGGCTCTCGTCCAACGGTGGTCGTTTAGGCGCATCACGTGTCCGGCCCACCTGATCTTACTCGACTTGGCGTACACGGCAGCGTCCCTGATCTTCGACTGTTGACGAAGGGTGGAACTCCGTATTCCCGCTCTCACTTGCGTGAGGCGGGTCATTCCTAGCATCACCCTCTCGATGGAGCGTTCGATGACGCTGACCGCATTCTCATCCTGCTTACGTAACGCCCAGGTTTCCGAGGCGTAAGTCAAAGCAGGGAGAACCGTGGTGTTGAAGAGGTGGGCACGGAGCCTGATGTTCTTCGTCTTCTTCACTACGTCCTCGATGCTCTTGTAGGCTCCCCAAGCCGCTCGCTTCCTCCTGCCCAGCTCTGGAGCGAGGTCGTTCATCATGTTGACTTCCCGACCTAGATATACGTAGCTGGAGCATTCGGAGATGGTCGTTCCGTTGAGCGAGAATGGGGCATCCGGGACCCATCCGTTCTTCATGAACATCGTCTCCGTTAGATTCAGTTGGAGACCGATCTTTCCACACACGTCGTCGAAGTCGGCCAGCATACGTTCCGTTTGACTGATGTTGGGTGTTATAAGGACAATGTCATCAGCGAAGCGAAGATGGTGTAGCAGCCGGCCGTCAACTCGCACTCCCATTCTAATCTTCGCATGACGTCCTCGAGGGTGGCGGTGAATAGTTTCGGCGACACACTGTCGCCTTGTCGAACCCCTCTCCTGACGTCGATGGTGATGTCGTCGTAGAATGGCGAGATTCTGGTCGTGAAGTTGCTATAGAGCTCACGAAATATCCTGATGTATTGAGTCGGTACACCCTGGTTGCCCAGGGCTTCCAAGACTGCTTCTGTCTCAACGGTGTCGAAGGCTTTCTTCAAATCGATGAACGTGAGACAGAGAGGCATCTTGTACTCTCGTGATACTTCAATGAGCCTGGTGACGGTGTGTGTATGGTCAATCGTACTGAATCCTCTCCGAAACCCTGCTTGCTTGCATGGCTGTCCTTCGTCTAGTGTTCTTTCAATCCTATTAAGGATTACTCGCGTGAAGAGTTTGTAGACTACGGACAGTAGGCAGATAGGGCGATAATTGCCTATGTCCTGCGGGTCTCCCTTCTTGTACAGCAGCACAGTCCTGCTGGTCTTCCATCGGCTAGGTACCTTGCATTCCGACAGATATCGCGTGAAGAGTCTAGCAAGTGTGTTCACAAGAGCTGTCGGTAGATTCTTCAGATGTTCGGGTCGAATCCTGTCGGGACCGGGCCCTGTACGATTCTTCACCGACTTGATGGCATGTCGGACTTCGGAAGGAAGAACCGACGGGATGAGATAACCATCCTCCCTGAGATGGTATGGAGGGAGGTGGACATGGCTGTCGAAGAGGTCCGAGTAGAAGTCGTAGATGACCTTCTCCATTNGTGTGTATATGGTCAATCGTACTGAATCCTTTCCGAAACCATGCTTGCTCGCATGGCTGTCCTTCGTCTAGTGTTCTTTCAATCCTATTAAGGATTACTCGCGTGAAGCGTTTGTAGACTACGGACAGTAGGCAGATAGGGCCATAATTGCCGATGTCCTGCGGGTCTCCCTTCTTGTACAGCAGCACAGTCCTGCTGGTCTTCCATTGGCTAGGTACCTTGCATTTCGACAGGTATCGCGTGAAGAGTCTAGCAAGTGTGTTCACCAGAGCAGTCGGTAGATTCTTCAGATGTTCGGGTCGAATCCTGTCGGACCAGGCGCTGTACGATTCTTCACCGACTTGATGGCATGTCGGACTTCGGAAGGGAGAACCGACGGGACGACATATCCATCCTCACTGAGATGGTATGGAGGGAGGTGGACATGGCTGTTGAAGAGGTCCGAGTTGAAATCGTAGATGACCTTCTCCATTACCCTTCTAGATGAGGTGATCGTTCCGTCTGGGCGCCGGAGGGCAGTCATCTTGGCCTTACGGNTGTCTTGCACTGGCTGGGTACCTTGCATTCCGACAGGTACCGCGCGAAGAGTATAGCGAGTGTGTTCACAAGAGCTGTCGGTAGATTCTTCAGATGTTCGGGTCGAATCCTGTCGGGACCAGGCGCTGTACGATTCTTCACCGACTTGATGGCATGTCGAACTTCGGAAGGGAGAACCGACGGGATGACAAATCCATCCTCCCTGAGATGGCATGGAGGGAGGTGGACATGACTGTCGAAGAGCTCCGAGTAGAAGTCGTAGATGACCTCCTCCATTACACTTCTAGATGAAGAGGTCGTTCCGTCTGGGCGCCGGAGGGCAGTCACCTTGGTCTTACGGTTGGCGAAGTCTCAGCGGGTGTTGCGGATGCTTCTCCCTGCTTCTGCGGCTTCAGCCAACACTGCTGCTCGTCTCTCCTTGAGGTCTTCTTTTATCGCTTCTCTGCACCGTCTTGCGAGCTCGAACGTAACCTGGTAGTTGCCTGCGGCTCTCGCTGCTCCACGCTGGCGTATCAGCTCGAGGGTCTCATGGGACAGTCGTCTCTTGGTGGTTCTCGAACCCTCAGCTTTCTTCGCACTATCACGGAGATGCTGAATGAGCCGTTCGTACTCTTCATCGATGTTGTCGACAACGGTATCTTCCCAAAAGCCGGCTAACGTAGTGAAGAGATCCCAGTTGATGGTTGGTTTGGGACTCCTCTCCTTGTACTTCGCGGCTTTCTCTCCTTTGCGCGAGAAGAAGAATCTTGCGCGAAGGAGGCGATGGTCTGATCCGGTATAGAACTTCGGTACAACACCGACGTTGGTCAGGCAAAACCTTCGATTGATGATGATGTGGTCGATTTCGTTATGGTACTCTCCACCGGGCGACTCCCACGTCCATCGTAGGGAGGTTGGCTTCTGGAATTGTGAGTTACCATGGATGGTCCTCGTCGTCATGATAAACTCGGACAGCCTCTCTCCCTGTTCGTTCCACTGTAGGCCGTGGGTACCGATGTGAAGTTCCTCAGGCGTTCTTCGAGGGCCAATCTTGGCGTTGAAGTCGCCAACGATGACCTTATAGAATGTGTGGTCTTCCCTGTAGAACTTCTCCAAGTCCATATAGAAGGCCTCGACCTCGTCTTCATCGTAGCTGGATATTGGAGCGTAGGCGACGAAGACTGTCACGGCCGGCGTCGACCCACATCTTCGCAGTCGCAGACGTCCGATTCGGGTCGTCAATTGTTCGAAAGAATCGATGTTCATGGCCAGGTTCGTGTTGACGAGGACACCGACTCCACCAACTTCTCTACTATCGCAGGTTCCAAGGAACAGTTCTTCTCCAGTATCGAAGGTGGCGTTTAGTGGCCGGTGCCTCCTCGTCTCGGTCAGTCCGATGACGTCGTACCTGATCTTCCTGGCTTGCATCATCAGATCCTCGATGGAANGATCCACCTCTTCGCAGTCGCAGACGTCCGATTCGGGTCGTCAGTTGTTCGAAAGAATCGATGTTCATGGCCAAGTTCGTGTTGACGAGGACACCGACTCCACCAGCTCCTCTACTATCGCAGGTTCCAAGGAACAGTTCTTCTCCAGTATCGAAGGTGGCGTTCAGTGGCCGGTGTCTCCTCGTCTCGGTCAGTCCGATGACGTCGTACCTGATCTTCCTGGCCTGCACCATCAGATCCTCGATGGAAGCCTCCGATGCAAGTGTCCGTGCGTTGAAGGTACAGATCGTCATCATAGTCCTTCTCGTTTTAGGCAGCCTAGATAACCCCTCGAACCTCGTCCTCACTGACGCTGCCGTACCAGTGACTCTTCCGAGATTAGGGGAACACTCTTTATTATTGCTGTGTGTAGCTTGAAGAAACCCACAGGGAATAGCTTGCTGGGCTCTATTCCCCGTGGGGGCTGGGGGTAGGGTTTCACCGGGGAGTTAGCCGGGTTCCCCGGGAGTGGACGATGGAGCTTATTTGTTGGAGGCGACTCCGAACCGCCTCCCTTGTACCTCCCAGTCACTTGAATGCAGGGCTTTTGATCGGATAGATGTGCAGGATACAATCCGCAGATACGCAAGCACACCCACGCACGCATGCATGAACATACTCACGCGCTGACAGAAAGTATAAATCGTTCCGATACTGCAGAAACAGGGAGTCCATCCCCTGAATCCACCCGCGTCTCAGGGCAGGTACAAGGTCGCGTTTGGTCCGCGATTAACCCCCTATCCGCCACCTGGGGACGCGCCACGTAGCCTTCGCGACTAACCGGCTGTGATCCCTCTATGAGGGAGATCCGTGGAACATGGATAATTGAAAGGAAAGGAAGCAGCGAGAATTGGTTCCATCTACGTAGTAGTCCACAATGATTGCTTCACGCTTAGAGAACAGCCCCACATCGCTACGTTCTCCGTAGGTGTTTGATCTGTTTTTATAAGCACCGAATCGTCCGAGAATATCTACGCACCATTGGAGGTCCTAGCCCTTTTCCAAAAAATTTACGGCAGGCTTCTTCACAATGCTTGATAAAACAGATGTGTCTTTGACTTTTTATTCTTTTAAGGCTTTGTTCTTAGTTTTTCAAAATCAAATCTGGTTCCTATGTAAACATATTTTTGAAATACTGGACCACTATGTTCCCATTTGGGAGAACCACACGTCTTTTCGACGCAGTTCCCCTACCACCACTTTGCCAGCGCCAGTTAGAGTCGAATAATATTCGGATAATTATTCGAATATTCGATTATTCGTTTATTCGAAACATTCGAATATTCGATGTTTTCGAAATATTCGTCTATTCGAATATTCGAATATCCGAAAAAAATTTCGAGTACAACACTCTAGCTATCAGTAACTGGAAACGTGCCAAAACATGTTTCGCCTATAACAACTGGCGAGACTTACCTCATCGGAGCACCTCTTCCCTGTTGACTACCCTAGGATATTGCTAGTCCATCTTGCAGGTAAATTCCAACACTGCTCTCGAGATGTCGAAGAGCGATAGTCGCTCCGCGGAGTTACTGTTGTCCTTTGCCATAATTTCTTTAGTATTGCTCAAACCAATGAGGGGTTGCAGCTATTTGATATATCTCATATCTCTCCCCTTTTTTCCAGATGCAACTTTCCTCACCCTCGCTGAATATATTCACCAGTATTCAGATACCTCAGTGGGTTCGAGACGTCAACGAGGATAAACAATACCGAGATAGCGAAACCATTGGCTACCACTACTACACTTACAAAAAGGTAATTACTAGCTTGTTTGAGATCACTCCCTTCCCATACAACAACTGCCCTTTTCAGCCATTACCATTCCTTAACGAATCTCAGATAGAAAATTTTCCTGCTCTGGTTTACTTCATTGCCCAAACACCAACATATTTCAGTGGAAATATTACCAGTAGGGTGAGTTTAAAAATATGTTGCGCTAGACTCTTCGAACTGATATCCTCTTATCTGTCATACTTAATCATAATAATTTGTAGACCAAACTCCTGAGAATGTGCCATTCTTGAACATCTGACATTCTTTCACTCCTCGTGAGCTTACGTTTTAGAACATCGTGCACCTCTCTCCACGGGAGTATTTGACATACATATTTTTGCTTATAGGAGTGTTATAACCAAGCCCATAATTGAGCGTCTATACAGCGTTTTCGCACCATTGAAGTTGACCATGTTGTACCAAACTAAACTGAGGTCAGCAATAGGTCGAAGAGAATAGTAAATGCCTGTCATCCTTCATTCTCGCGCGGCATAACTCGCCTAACATTTATCCTGTCCAATTCCTACATTGTCGTTAGCTCTTTTGGGACAGCATGAATGCAGAGTTGCCAAGAAGTCCTTCGCTGGCGTTCGACTGATGCGAAAACGCCATTCAGCGCGTACCATCCATGATCGTAACTTACATATTATAACGGGCTTACTGTGTGTGTGTGTGTCGCTGTGTGTGTGTCGCTGTGTGTGTGTCGGTGTGTGTGTTTCGCTGTGTGTGTGTCGCTGTGTGTGTCGCTGTGTGTGTGTCGCTGTGTGTGTGTCGGTGTGTGTGTGTCGCTGTGTGTGTGTCGGTGTGTGTGT
>JARK01001384.1:1074534-1090200 GCA_000688135.1 Ancylostoma ceylanicum
TCCTTCTTATTAATTGGCACTTCATGTGTGTGTGTGTGTGTGTGTGTGTGTGTGTGTGTGTGTGTGTGTGTGTGTGTGTGTGTGTGTGTGTGAAATCCATTTGTATTGGGTTGGGCAATAAGTTCGTGCGGTTTTTCAGGGGCTTTAGCCGTACTGCTTTTCATGGACAATATCAATCACAACAAATGATTTGTGTAGCTCCTTTCCCCCGCTATCTATGCTATCAGAAATAGAGCAGCTCCCCTGTTCCTTTTCCAGGCAAAGCCACATTGTTGGAGACGACCCAGTTTGTGACTCTCAGCCACAACAATTCAATGAAACTCTAGAAAATTCCTGAGTAAGTAAACAAAATGAGTGGTTGGAGACGCTACAGGCCCGCAGAGGTTGTACGAGTTATTTTAGCTCTTATCTTAGTATCTCGGTCACCGTTTTGGTGGAATTCGTCCGCGCCTTCTCAATGTGAGGGGTCACCTCGCACTGCACCCTTCACTGCGGGGCGGGCATCCATTTCCGCACCGTCCTTTCAACAGTAATGGATTCCCTCTATATGTCATCGGTATCTGTTGCTTTTGAAGCTGCGTTCAATCCGCGATAGAAGTCCAGTACGAGGAGTGGTCGAAGGTTGTCGACCTAGTCGAAATGATGCTTCACACTCCATGCGATTGAAAATGTGGTGTGGCGACGGTTAGAATATTTGTGAAGAATAGATCAAAAGCTGCAAGATATTTACTGATACGCAATCGAACAAAGTTTGCTTCCCAGTGAAAATCTATGATGAAAAAACCGCAAGTACTTATTGCCCAACCCAATATTTTCTTAAAAATTGCGTCTATACTTATGAAACGGCCCATTCAAGGCTGAGGTGCTAAATCTATCCGGCCTTTTTTTCATAATTACGCGTGAAACAACGTTAACTGAGGTTTTCTTGCCTTTTCTTAAATTCGACTGGCGTAGATACCTCTTGCTATGAAGATGTTCTGGATCGGGTGCAAGCATTTTTTGGGGGTGTGTCTATAGCTGAAACGCAATGTAGTTTTGCTATGATCTGTAGGTTAGCAAACTCATCGTTTCACAAAGTTTTCAAATATAGGATTATTTAGCTGGCCCAGGAGACTTATTTTCAGCAATCTGTATCAAGATGGATCGTTGCCCTCGACCATATTAAAGTGGAAATGCCTCGAACCCATTCCGCTCTTGACGAGCTTATTTCTAGCAGCTCCAACTGCTCGGAAAGATTTCTAGTGTTCATCAGTAACGAACGTCGATGCCCTTTACAATACTGGAACAATGTTGCAAGGTGAGCTATTAACTCATTTTCTATTCAGAAGATTGCCTTAGCTAGGAAACCCTTCCCTCATGAAAAGGTGCGGTTTTCTTTCCCAATGCGAACCTCGTTGGGATGATTATTGCTGAAGTACACAAAATCCTTTCCATCCAGCCTCCTAATGTTTGAGCGCTTTTAGGCTCTCGTTCATCGGATGCAACATCTAGGGATTTTTCGGGCGGCGGTCGTATGGCGCGATTCTTCGGGTGGCACTATCGACAGTCGGGATCAGGGGCGCCCTAACCACCACAACCCGTATTATAGTTCTTCTCAAAAAGATAGACTGATTGCGCGATTGCACCATCACGGCGCAACCTGAACGAGGGATGCGGAGAGAGCATGATCGAAGTGATAGGGTTGAGTGGGCCCGCCGCGATTCTGCAGCCGCGACCCTAAGAAACCGCACGCCCGATCCGTCTATCTTTTTGAGAAGGACTTTACGTTCATGCGACGCAATTTGCCTATAACGAATGCTCGGATAACTCGTCCACTTCGTCAAAATCCCACCATTCAACGAAGAAAGCCTATGCTTGAGCACGTGGTCTTTCCCGGACCACAATCAAAACGAAGAATTCTTTGAAGATCCAGCATTTCACGAAGCCCCCCTCTGAATATTAATGTGGGAGAATAACTATCTTGGAAATCAGTAGAAAAGTTCTAATGAGAATTTAGCAAAAAATCATGGTAGCTTCATCGTCGACAGGTTATGCAAACTTCGTAACAACGTGGTTTGGGCCCGAGGTCATAACTCAATCAATAATCGAGGAAGTGTATAGAGAAATCGATGCCTTCGTGACAATGGAGTGGAATGATTCCAGTGAGGTGGACGAGTTGTTCGAGGACTCGATACTCGGACATTCAGGCGCGAGTCCCGCCTGACAAAATGATGACCCCCACTCGATTGTGAGCGGGAGTCATCTAAAACTGCGGGTTTTTGTCCCGCAACTTCCCAGTTTTGCCTCGCAACCTCCGGCGGGACACCGGATTTTGTTCCGAAACTGAAAAACTAGACAAATCAAAAAACGCGTTGAATTGCGGAACGCATACGCTTCGCACGCGTAGGCCGGCCGCTACTGGCGGTTCCGGTGCGGATTTCTGCATCCGCGGCACGGCCGCGCGGGGCCGCTTCCCACGTATCTCGCCTGTTGGTCGCACTGTGCCATGGTTTTTGCACGGCTCAGGGCTTCAGCAATACAGACGAGTTCCTTGGGGCTCCATCTCCGCCGAAGCGGAGAGTAGCGGTCGAAGGGTGTCGCTAGGCGATGAAGCACTGAGAGCAGCGGTAGAATCGAAACACGATACCACCACTCGGGTGCTGGCAGCAGACTTTGATGTTCATCATACTACAGTTGTGAAACATTTGGCCTCCATTGGCATGGTGAAGAAGATCCAAGAGTGGACACCCCATAACCTAACCGATGACCAGCAATCTACTCGCTACACCATCTGTTCTAACCTACTCGTCCGCCAAAAAAAAACGAGCCATTTCTGGACCGTGCCACAACTGTAGATGGAAAATGGGTGTTGTCCATCCTAGTAGAATTGAGGTCATGTCCTCCCCATAAAAAATGACCTGATCAAAGAGGACGGCTTGCGTCTCTCAGAGCAGTTTCAACACTCTCTCGAGTGAAATAGCTAATTGTAGCTATATGTGACCGATTCAACCTGAAATGAACACGGGGAATGGTTTATCATTCTTTGTTTGTTGTGAGTGATCCATTGACAATGTTTGTTGTGAGTGATCCATTGATAACAATCAGCTTGAACGTATAAAAGAGGAGGAAGCGATGTGCTCAGACACAAATGAGGGTGGAACACGCATGAGGGGACGTGATGTGGATGGAATGGTGTGGGTGGTATAACAGTCACTGCTGAGGCCAAGTGTTTACTACTTTATCACTGCATTTAGGTGCCAGAGGACAATTAGAACAGAGATATACCTGACTAAGAGCAATTTCTCGCTACTTAGCACCGGCGCGCCTCTTCTCCATCTGTCGACCCGTTCGCAGGCGTTCACTCACTTTTGGACGCCGGCGTACCCCTATCACAACCGTGGACCCGTCTCCCCCTCTTTTGAGAACCAGAAGTTATGTTGGACCAATTTGGTGGACACATCCATCTTCACTGTAATCTTGGGCTGATTTAGTAGACCCATCCCGCAAAAAACCCAATCCCCAAAATTAGAAGACATATTAGTGAACACAACCATGACTCTTCGAAAATACAGTGTTGGATGTGCCCACCAACGTAATCAGGCCATTTTGTAATAGTTCCTGGTTGTGTCGCCACTCTGAAGTCAAATGGCGACCTATTTGGCGAGGTTTGTTTAGCGACCTAGCAAACTTGTTTGCCAACTAGCTAGGCAAACGATCTCCGCCAAATGTCTTGCCAAACAAGATGTTCCGCCAAATGGGTTGTCTCGCAAACCTTGTCAAATGGGTTACCATACGATCCTAGCCAAATGGGTTGCCATATGAACCTTCCAAAATGGGTTGCAGTGCGAACCTAGCCAAAGAGGTCGCCATACAAACCTTTCCAAATGAGTCGTCACGCAAATCTCACCAATTCCGTCTCCTTGCAGACCTTGCTAATTGCCTTGTCATATAAACTTTCCGCTTTTGTTTTGTGCTTGACGTTTCACCACGTTTGGGTCAAATCCAGAATGTATTCCGGACCTAGGTAATTGGGAAGGCGACATCATTCGAGGCCTTGGATATCACACATATCCATCAACGTCGGGGCTAGCTTCACAATGCTTCTGGATGTGGTTGAGAACCCACGCCACTGCTGTGCGGCATTGATCGCCAGGAGATCTTCGACTAGAAGTCTGGACTTGTGTCGGTTGCAGGTGGAAAATTCAGTTGATTGTACGCCATCACTTTGCTCCGCGTACCGCAAAATTGGGTAACTGGACCGATGCATCCACTCGTCGTATGTGCCGTCCAGGGAAATGGGTCCCCAACATACTCTCCCGGCATTTGTCTTGCCAAACATCCGAAAAATGTGTCGCCAACATATTCTCTCGCAAATTGTCTTGCCAAACACCCGGAAAATGTGTCGCCATTATGTTCTTACGTCATTTATCTTGCCGAACACCAGGAAGATGTGTCACAACATATTTTCTCGTCTTTGGTATCGCCAAACATACTTGTGGTCCATTCTCCCGGAAAATGTCTTGCCAAGCAAGATTTTAACCCGTAAAATGTCTTGCCAAACACATTCTCTCGTCAAATAGGTCGCTATTGAACTTCAGAGCAGTCATCGCACTGTATTCATATTTACCAAGACTTGCTCTTTTTAACCCTATCAAGGATATCATCTCTCTCCTCTACAATGATAATAGAGTCATTTGCTCACTCAAAGCCGTGAGTCGTAAAACCCTGTCAAGGCGGATTACGTTGAATTTTTAAATAAGATCTTGCTAAGGTATTTTTTCAAATTCGCTTGAAACTGTTACGTTTAACCGTTAAAACTCTTTTTTGGTCAATTATTCTTCACAATGGATGCGTTAAAAAACCTATATCGTTGAAATCTTGAAAGCTGTACTTAGGGACGGTTTAGGCACAATTTCACGAATAACTTCAGTCAAATCTAGTAAATCCAACTCAAGGTCAATCTTTGAAAAGATTTTACCCGAGTTCTCATCGGGAAGTGACAGCCGGATCCGCGCATTACTATTTGCACTGAAGATGATGTAAAGTGTATTCGTGATACGTTTTGTTCTGTAACCTTAAGCATTGTTGTTTCCACTTTTCCTCTGTTTTCGTTTATCTCTTGCGCGTTTCATCATTAAGTAAGACGTCTACGTCCATTAAAACCAGCGATAGCGCAAAATCTCCGGAATGAAGACTTGAATGCTACCTTTAGACGGAGGGGTTAGGAGGTGGATGTCACATTGGAAGTACATTTTACCCTTCGCATCACTGACCATGTCTTGTATTATATCTTGTATTATATCTTGTAAAGATGTCCTCAGTGTAGGAATCCGAATCCTCACTACAACTCCGAAACCTAGTTCGCGTACATAGACGCAGTGCGACCGTGGGCGTCGCCGACTCCATCGACTTTCTGTTTTTTTTTTTCGTGGTTGGTCTTATGAAGAAAATAATATAATTACTATTTGAGAACAGCTTCCATGTATACTGGAGTTCGTCCTGTTTACCTATCGGCTCCACTCCCGGCCGCAATGAGTGTGGTACTATACAGACGTTTACCACTATTGGATGAAGCTACCTGCAGACAGATGTTTCTCCTACATCAGTCTAGCTACAGTATATTATTTCAAGACTACGCTCCTCGTGCGGTAGGTTTTTTTTTTCTTGGAGAAAAACTATGGTGTTTGACATCACCCATAGAGCTTAATTTTGCTCATTACATTCATCATTTTTACTAATAGCCATCCAGTAAACGCAAGAAATTGGCGTTTCTTGCCCATAGACAAAGGGAACAGTGTGTACAGGGAGGTGAAAAGTATTGGCGAGCGCAAAAACTATGTTCTCGAAAGTGAACGCTCAGTGATGGCATTTTTGTCCTAGTAAAACAGAAATGTTCCAATTAACACTATACAGTCCATAAAAAAAATCGGCGGACTCCAGTTCGGCGGGAAAGGGGCGCGCGGCGCGGTCGCCATCCGATCGGCAGCCTGAGATTCCATGGAAAAACGGGTGATCTACGATATCGACCGACCTTGCGAAGCGGCGCCACGCCCAGCAGGAGTCCGCCGATTTTTTTTATAGACTATATGTATAAACGAATTGCTCGAAATGTTTACAACCTGTTCCCACACAAGCTTCAAAGGAGCGATCGCGAAAATGGAGTTGCGCCGCAGGTTACCCTGACCTGATTCGCCCCTATCTCTGTGACTTCATACGGTCCATTATTTGAAGTGTTCAGCATGATGACTTTTCACCATACCAACCCTAAGCAGAGAAATTGAGCCGGCCACGATCTGTACTATTCCAAGACTTTTATCCTTTAATAAGGAGGATAAAGGCACACGGGTGCCAGAGAAAGTCAATGTCGATTTTCTCCACGTGCAGGAATGTTGCTCTGTTGGAAGATATTATAAAAGTGATTTTGCTTATATGGGACCAGAATCTTGACCAACATTTCATCTTGGCATACAACGACTTCGGATAAAAATCACTTTCGAAAAACACGTCAATACTTATAAACACTAGCTACTTGTTGTTTTTTTAGCTTTGCAACATATGCAGTTCAAAGAGGCCACTCTAGAATATTGATCGTTTTTTTTACAAATCAAAGTGTAGTAAATTGAGAATGAGCGCCCGAAGCGTAACATAAAATTTATCCTATAAACTAAAGCACAGCGCCCCAATCCGAATTATATCCATGATTAGTATGATTGACCCACGGATCTCCCACCTACGAGAGATCCCAGCCGATTTGTTGCGAAGTGACGTGGCACGACCCCGGGTGACGGATAGAGGGTTTACCGCGGACCATAAGCGGTCATGCGCTTGCTCTGTGACGCGGGTAGATCTAGGGGATGGACTCCTTAGTTCGACAGTGCTGGATTTGATTCATACGGCCAGCATATCAGTGTAGACATGCACTCGTGTGCAAATGCTTTGTGTGGACTGTATCCTGCAAATCGGATTTAGCTAAAGGTCGCACTCTAACGACTGGGAAGCACATGAGAGGCTAGTAGGGGCCGCCTTTCACAAATTAGTCCCTCCTCTACGGGGGATCCTCCTGGGACGAGTCGTCAAAGATCTCAGTGTGGCTAAGACACGCATTGCGACTTTGAACGTTGGCATGTTGACAGGCCGCTCCTGTGAACTGGCTGCAGCGAGCCGCCGAATCGACCTATGATCGCTTTTTTACGAATCAAAGTGTAGTAAATTGGGAATGAGCGCCCAAAGCGTAACATAAAATTTATGCGTTGTGCCGGAAACGAGATGGTCCCGTAGCCACCCCAAAGACATCGGTTGCGGCCTCAAAGTCGTCTACACCGGCAGTCCAGTTACTAGGAATGGAGTCAGCATCATTGTCTCTGAACAATGCAGGGATTCGATGGCAGGCATTGAGCGTTTCGACCGTCTCATGAAGATTGTAATCGTCACGCTTGAACGGCGCATTCACTTCTTCTCCGCATAAGGCTGGGTGCTCAGATCACGAACGAGTTCTGGGCGCTGATTGATGATAAAATCGCAGCAGTAGAACCAGAAAATACGGTCTCCATTGCTGGATATCTGAATGGCCACGTAGGAGAAAAAAATGACGGTTACAGGTGCCACGGTGGCTTCGGATACGGAATGCGTAACGACGATGGTGAGCGTATTCTCGACTATGCCCAGTCTCACAGCCTTGTCATATCGAACACTAAACTCCGAAAACGACCATCCCACCTCGTTTCCTACCACATTGGCAGCAACAACACACAGATCGATTATGTCCTCGCAAGGCATGGAGATCAGAAGCTCGTCACGGAGGCAAAAGTCGTACCTTACGAGACGGCCACATCCCATCATCGAACGCTGATCTGCACCTTGAAAATCGCACCGCCGAACCGAGCGATGCGGACGGGCTTGAATCAAGTGGTGGAGACTAAGAGAAAAGAAGTAGCTGTCGAGGAAGTAAGATCGGAAATCCGCGAACAGAAGCGTTCATCGCATCTCTTTATTGACAATAAAACGGCAAACAACTGGAGGAGTTACCGCGAGGCGAAAAACGCTGCGAGGAAGGCCGCAGCCGTTGGGAAAGCGGCTTCTCAGACACTCGGGCGGTTGAACCGCAGCAGGAACAAACAGGTCTCCGCCGACTTTTTGAATTTGGGGGCGATAGCAGCACGTTCCCTCGCGCAGCACGTCCCCACTTCCACCCAGCACGTGCTGTGATCGCCCCGCAGGCGCGCAACGCGCGCAATTTGGAGTTTTGAAAATCATAACTCGGTTCAAACCGACGCCGCAAAATCTGCGGCACATTTCTTTTCTTTTTACATTCTTCTCTATCTCTCCCACTCTGTACCTACCTTTCCCGCTCTTTACCACTGGATTATAAAAACTGCCTTGCCATCGGATCGTTTTTCTCAGCAAATCATCGCTTAAAGGGTGTTAATACGCGTCCAGAATACGATCCCACAACAATGTGCTCTTTTGTGTGTCATCATTAATGTCGTTGTGATGTTGTTCTTCATTACTTATTGCGTATGAACTTCCTTCTAGAATGTCATATTACTCGAAATGTGATTGTAGATTCTTTAACCATCTTTTCTCCTCACTGTACCTTGTCAGATTGTCCTGTTATCGGCGGTATAGCACAGAGTTGTGCAGTGCTTTTATTGAAGTAGCGAAGTCTGCGTTATAGCCTGGGTTTTCCTGATTCAGTTTTGGCTCCTTCGCTGACATCGCCCCGCAACCATACGTACGATAGTGATGAGACAGGGGTCAAAAAAGTGAAGGTTGTCTGGGCCGAAAAGTGAAGGTTGTTCCGGAACCATAGCTTCGATAGTGCTAGGATAGGGTTCAACAAAGTGAATGATGACGCATACTAGACAAGGAAAGCTATTTCAAAGATGGATTCAACCGAATCTGTCAAAATATTGCTCAGAAAATGAAGAAAAGACCGTTCGTTCAAAGCTGGAACGCCGGAGCTGAGATTTGCGCCGGCCTCTAGCTTTCGTGCCGGGACCAGCACTCAGTTCAACGTGGGAAGTGTTCCAGCTCGATTTTCGCTAGATATTTCAGTAATTTCACAAAACCGTATGTTGCGCAGTTGTCAGCGATCTTCTTCATGGCATTCCCTACAAGATGACACCAAGGTCGACAAATTTCGTGGAAAAGCCAGGGAGAAATCTAATTTTTTTAATTTAGACGGGGGATTTGCGTCCTTTAAAATTTCTCGCCAATCTTGAGGAAGTGTGACTTGCGCAGTTGTCTGTCCAATTGCTGATGTCATTGTGAATGCAGTGGTCACCACAGGAAATGAGTTCGTTTGAAATTGGCCTGGAAAATGGGTCATTTTTGAAAACGCTTTTTCAGTGAATATCTCTTTCAGTTCGAAAAATCAGATGTTGCGCAGTTGTCAGCTGCCGAGCCCGTGAGATTCCGAGTAGAATGGTATATAACACTTGGCACTTCCNAAAAAACGGGTCATTTCTGAAAACGCTTTCTCAGTGAATATCTCTTTCAATTCGAAAAACCAGATGTTGCGCAGTTGTCAGCTGCCGAGCCCGTGAGATTCCGAGTAGAATGGTATATAACACTTGGCACTTCCTTCCATGCTGGGCTGAAAAAGCCCGCCTGAGACAAATGCCCCGTGTAGCTCAGGGTGGTTAGCGAGAGAGAACGCGATATTGGAGGGCGCCAGACGCGAGGGTGAGACAGACGGGGCATCTGTCTCACCCTATGTTTACCGCAGGAGTGAACGAAAGTATCTAGTATTATATATCATTCTGCTCATAATTTCATTACGGATTCAGCTGGCAACTGCGCAACATTCAATTCTTTCAAATAAGCAAGATATTCCTGTTTTCACGTTTTGAAGCATTTCTCAGGCATTTTCAGTCGCACTTCTGTGATATTACTACCACCTAATTCTCAATGACATTGGTAACCCGTTTGACAACTGCGCAAGGCTTAGGTTCCCAAGTAACGAGCGATACTGTTGGTTAAACCCTAATTTTGTGGCAAATTCATGCCAACCATTTCTCGAAAGGCATTAGCCGGCCATGCTTGAACTTCGGCTTTTCCTAGACTGTATTGTGTGGCGAATTTAAGCCACAACTGCGCATTTCATCTGCTCTGAATCTGCTTGGCCCGAATTACAGTGCATACTATTGTTCAATTGTCTTGGTCCGAAACTGCGTCCCGGACCCATCTTTTCCTCTTCGTCGTAGGTGAAGGTTCCCCGTCTGGGCACCATCGAAAGTGATGGTTGACTGAGATACGTCTCAAAGCATCGAACGTATGTCTGGAGCCTGCGTAGGGTGTACACGCGCCCCGCTACGACACCCTGTGAATGGTACGTATTGCGCGCATCCACTGCTCCAGAACATCCACCGCGATAGCCTTAACTGGCGCGTCGGGCCGTTGAAAACCCGGCGTATCCGCGACAGCGATTCGTGTTTCTCTGCAGGGAGCTCAGCATTCCTTGTGTTCCTCTGACATTTATGGTGTGCTCACTCTTCATTTTACCATCCACACTTCAGCTCCTAGTCGAGGATTTCGGCGAGTGCTGCCTCTAAGAGGATACAGAGAAACGGGTTCAATGAAGGTGTTGGAGGTGGAGATTTTCCATAGCGAGAGCGATGCTGAGGGATTGGTCCAAAATGGATACGGGGCGCTCCAACTCCCATACACAGTAGGAAAGACGCCACTCAGCCTGGTCCACAGCTATGGGATGGGCGTTTTCATACAGAGAATCGGAAAGGTGCAAAAGAAGGCGAGAAGTGGCTGACTTGGTGTAGGGAATGTGTCACACCAAAGAAATGCGAGCAAAGCGAACTCCGAAGCCTGAGAAGACTCCGGTCTTAGCCGGACGATCAGACTGGTACAGATAAAAATAATGATGTTATCCCGAGAAGATTTTTTTAGAGAGGTGGCAGCCGCTCCCCAAGTTTATTCATGAGAAATGTTCCTAAGGCAAGTCCTGACAGCTCACTAATTGGTCACTGGAACTTTACAGTTCTTTCTTTTTCTTCAGGTACCCAACATATTCAAGAGCAGGTGAGACACATTCACATTTTAAAGTATTAGTAATATTGCTCAGCGGTAGTCATGTAGGAGAAATCGGCCAAAGCTTTGCATTACGGGTAGGAATGTTGAAAAACTCTGCGCGATGTTCTACCATTTCAAACAGCATCTCTTTCTTCTCACGTATAACAGATGAGCAAGCTTTTTGTAATTGAGAAACCAAAAATTGAAAGTTCAACCTATGCATTTCTCCGAGAAGATGCTTCAAGAGATCCCCTCGTACTACAGCAGTTTATTTATTCCACACACGAGGATGAGCTCTATATTCTTATACTCTGAAATTTCTGCCCGTTGTGCACCGCGGTTCGTCCGAGGTGGGGTGTCGTTTGATCGCCGCGAGCATGTCTGAGTCCCCCGCGGGGATAGCACAGATTTATTAAGGGCATGTGCGGAGTATACTGGTAATGGTGATGATATCGTGCCTAAATATAATACATAGTTGGTGTGAAGTGACTTTTTGCCATGTTCAGGCTTTTTCTCATCAGGTATATTATTAGTCACCGCTCACGGTCATTATTCAGCCTTTATTCATGCTAGCGATGGCAAACATTACCTGGTAAGTTGTTGCATACGACGCTTGGTCAAGCGAGTCTGTGTCATGCCTGCCCAACAAAAAAAATGCAAATTTCTTGTTGTCTTTCGCCTTTTCCTACCTTCTCTTCTTTACCACAGGATTCGCAACTTATCGGCCCACTCGAACGCTTGATTGGAAGACTGCCTTCTTACTCACTAGATCATACGTGTCGACACGTGCGGTGTGTTTAGCACATGATGTACATAACTTATCAATTCTACTTCGGATCCACCGTGAGAATGTGCGGGTCCACCATGCGACATGTGCGGATTCCCAGTGGGGAGCAATGATACTGCGGGTCCACCGCGGGAAGAGACTCAGAGTATAAACGGTTCAGAAAACAATCGGTATTGGTGCATTCACAAGCCGAAGGTAGGCTGTGCAGTTGCGTACTATTAACCATACGACCGCGTCTCAATTCATGGTCCTTCCACCAATACTGAGTACCAGTTGAATGGACTATAGATTCATCTCCTAGTGTACAAGTAAAAGTCCGCCTTTCTTCTATTTGTGTCGCACCACTATATATGACGTTCTTTCAAAAATGTCTTCGTATTTGGTGGGTAATTCTAGTTCTGGTAATTTTTCTGGCAGACTCCGGCGTCGATTTTATTCCATCCTAGTTTTTTTTTCCCGTCGAGGTTGCCGAGACACGAAGCATTCCGGTCTTGACTGCCGCGATACTGACTCCAAATGATAATTACTTGGTTTTCTCATTCTGTGTATTTTGTAGGTTTGATATGGCAGAATTTGGGATGTGCACACAGGATAGTAGCAACAAGTAATTATCATTTGGAGTCAGGTAAGAAGCGGGGCCGGGCCTGAGTTCGGATCGCGGCAACTAGCCGGGATCGGAACGGCTCGGATCTGCAACCCCGACGGGCAGGATCGGAACAGTTTGGATCTCGGTTGTAGGCTGGAGTTTTCATCCGATTTTATTTCTTTTTCCTACTTTTTTGGCAGTTGCACAAAAATTACCATGAAGCGGAGCATTTTGCAGTTATTCAGAGATTTCTGGTAGCAGTTCACTTTATGTACATTTTTTCACTATTTTTTGCATTATCTAGTATTACAAGCCTCTATGGCGAAATTTCGGTGTAGGAGCTGTTTTCCGCAATTTTACTAGGACAATTTAATTGGCAGCGTCATATATCATGTTACGTACGTATTAATGGTGAAGGAATATTTTTCACGTACTAATGGTGAAAGAATATTTTTCAGCACTCCCAAATGATGTGCAAGACGCTGAATGTGCGAACATTTGTTGACATCAATCAAAAAGACTACTATTTAGTTACCATTAAATGCACTCACTCTCCAGCCTTTGAAAGCATTCATTGTACATGTCACAAAAGTGATTTTTTAAGATAGCACTTGCCTTATTTCTGTTTTTTTACTTCTTTAAATGTGGCCTGCATGTGTTTTTCTCATGCTATGTCGCACGATCTGTGATGTATAGTCTAGTAGCTTAGGGAGTGCGTCCATGACATTGTCCGCAATTACAAATCAGCACTACTATGTCAGCCGACTAATCACTGATTTGAGGACCCCACTGGATGATTATGGTACGAGATTCCACCAAATGATAAAAGGAAAGGTCAAAGTGGAAATACATCATACACAATTGGATAAAACTCCGCGCAGCAATTACATACAAGATCACAGGCGCACTTTCTAAGTTACCCGATTGTATGTATTTTACATTGAAAAATTCTATCGGTGAAGCGTAGTAATGCAGCGGTGCCTGCGCGTCAAGACTTGTGACATGGAGCAGAATTAGATCAACGTAGCCTCCGTGGGACAGTGTCAGTGGTTAAAGACAACACCCACCGAATTTTTCGGCTTTAGGATCTCACTATATTTTGGAGAGATGGAGGGTAGTCAACATTTCCCTGGAGACAAAACTTCTTATTAGCACTAGAAATACTGTTTTTAGAAGTTCATAATTGTTTCACATCCAATAGGTGGCAGAGTGCTCGCAACGAAATTTTCCGCGGGTGCTGCCTTTAACCGCAATCACAGCAGCAACGCGCACGCATCGAGTTTTGTGGACACTCTTAGGTTATATTGGCAGAACATATGCAATCATTGACTCGTTACCTTTCCTAGCCTTACTTATACTCACATTTTCGCTCCTTATTACACTCTGGTATAAAAACTTTCACGATAAAGGCATCACTAGTTATTGCTTCACAAGGTGTTGTAGACATGCTGTATGACCAAGTCTGAAATCCTCTTTTTAAACGGCATCCTGTGATCCCGGAAGATATCACAAGAAAACCAAGTCTCCGAAGAAATCGGACATTCATCCCGAGTGAGTATTATTGCAGCAATTTCCAGATTAACAGAGCATCAAATCATAAGTGAAAAAAACATGATAAGACGGCACCGTGTGGGATTTCGAACGGAAAACAAGTGAACCCATCTGAAAGCGCAACACTCAGAGTTTATATAGCCATGGTTATTCTGATTCAGTGCTGTCCCTTATCTGCCGTATCACAATACCTTCACCTATCACGAGCGCGAGCTGGTGCAAGAGCGTGAGCGTTGCGGTGGTACTCGATAAGAGTTTCTGTCGNATATATAGTCATGATCATTTTGATTCAGTGCTGTCCCTTATCTGCCATATCACAATACCTTCACCTATCACGAGCGCGAGCTGGTGCAAGAGCGTGAGCGTTGCGGTGGTACTCGATAAGAGTTTCTGTCGCGGTCTCCCGGGAGAAGCCCATGTTTGGTGGTTAACAGACCACAGAATCAACGCACCGGCGGAGGCTTCTACCAGAAAACACACCGATAAGATACAAACGGGATTAACCCGCTTTAAGGGCTGAAGGCTGGCAGCAGAATTTGGCTTGCGTCAGAATGCGAGATCCGCCTACCACGTAACACACAACCCACAACTGCNTCTTTTTCGAAAATTTTAAAGCAGTTGTGTTGGCCAGTTCATCACACGAATTGACTAAAAATCTTGATTTGATACGATCAAGCATGTGCTTCTGACAAGTGGATCAACTTATGCAACGTCAGGTGCGCTGAATTGCAGACAGATGTGAAATCTGGGCACTTAGTTAATCTTTCAGTTGAAGGAGTTAATGGCAAGTAGACCAAATAGTACTTGGGCTGTGATTTTGAAGAATCATTACCTTCATTTCCCACCCAGAGTTCCTGAGTTTTGAAAACCAACCATAGCAGAACGCGAGCAAACAACAAACCATGCGCGAAATGCCGGAAAAAGGTCACAATTTTGGAGAATCTGAATAAAATCGTTGACTTGGTTTTAAATAAAGGGATACAGATAGGTGCTGAATGAGAGAGTTTAGGGCATCTCTTACGAATGATTAATTTCTATTTGATTTGACAAACTGAGTTTGAAAAAACATTTTCAAAACTGGGTGCCGCAATTGCCCAATATCTGACAAAAACGCAATACAACATGAAAGTCAGCCAGTTATTTTGAGAGGATCAAATTTATTTCAATTCAAAATTGTGATCCATACTAAAGGTTAGATTACGCGCTACAACCTGGTCACAATAAAGGCGACGAAAACAGTAGGTTAGGCACGAAGAATTGGTTTTAAGAAAAACGTACCGTTCACTGAGGTGGAATGGTGACGGAATCTGTTTTTGGGAGTATCAAAGGAAAGATGGGAAACCTATTATAGCTGAATATTCGCCAATATTCATGGAAGCTGTGGATGTGAAAACTCGAGCGACACGCATGAGCTTGGCCAAGAAATAGGAGTTGTCCCTCCATGTCAAGATGACCACGAATGCATAGGTAACCATTGAGGAAAAAACTTGTGATAATAAAACCTAGAACTTCACCTCATGAGCTTTCTGCCTTAGCTTCCTCGTACTTCAACTAGCTAGAACAGCCAAAGATCTCTTTGTCTAAGAAGGGATTGCGATCAAGCGACGAGTTAATCATGGTTCAATCCGGTTATTGTGGGTACTCCAAATAAATTCATTCTAGGTAAAGAATAAAAAATGAGAACAGGCCGGACTACGTGTGCTGTACTCCAAAGGGATTGCATTAAGAAATGAGATAT
>JARK01001384.1:1090363-1129999 GCA_000688135.1 Ancylostoma ceylanicum
ACGCTCCCGCCATTGCATGAGCTCGCGTTGGTGATGCGTGGTGATATCAGTGATACGGCCGCAAAGGAAGAGCATTGAGTCAAGATGACCACTACTATATATATTATGACTTATAATAACGGGTTTAGTCTGTCTGTCACGTGTGTGTGAAACGAAATTCCCTGATTGGTCAGTGATTGCGAGGTCAACAAAATGATAGAGAAGGGTATGGTGAGGTTCAGGGAGTAAACAGAAGCTCCGGAAGTTTTGGAGGGTGGGGAGTTGCAGAGCCACGGGTATAGCAAAGTGATAGGAGTGTGCCGGCGCTCAAAAGTACGCACGCGTTCCGACGGGCACAACGATGTGTTCAGGGTGCGCCTGCGCCCCAAAACTGGGGAAACGCCTGGGGACGAGTCCACTGCTGGCGTCCAAAGTGGAGGGAGACGGGTCCGGCGATATCATAAGGGTGCGTCGGCGTCCAAGGGGGGGGAGGACGGGTCTACCGTTGTGACAAGGATGCGAGGCGTCGAAATATGGCAGGCGTCGAAATATGAGGAAACACCTGGAGACGGGCTCAGCGGTGGGTAAGCATGCATCTGCGCCCAAAAGTGTGCAAACGCCTGCGAACGGGTCAACAGATGGAGAAGAGGTGCGCCGGTGCGAAGTAGCGCGAAAATGCTCTTATTCAGGTCTCTGTTTGTTCTAATTGTCCTCTGGCGAGTGGCGAGACGAGTTAATCATGGTCCAATCCGGTTATTGTGGGTACTCCAAATAAATTCATTCTAGGTAAAGAATAAAAAATGAGAACAGGCCGGACTACGTGTGCTGAACTCCAAATAGATTGCATTAAGAAATGAGATATTAATTTCATCCGATTTGTTCTGTTTTCATTGTCATTCCGGAAACTTTTCAAACCGCCCTCGTATATATATACAGTAGCGAGCAAAAAGATTGCAACTTTTGGTTTTTAGTCTGTAACCTCGTTCAAAGCAAAGCCTCGACGTTCAAATTTTTACGGGTGTTGTAGGTACTCATGGGAGTGACAAATTAGTTGGAACCTGCTCATTCCACCATCTTCGTATTTTTTAAGAATTTTTTTCTTGCAGATGTTGAAATTTGTTATTTGACACAGTTCGCAATGTTTCCCAAAATTAGGCCTATCGTTGAGATCTGGCCTCGAATCGCTTCCATGTAGCAGAGTCGACCCGTTAACATCAGAAAATGTGCATACGCTGACAACTGGTACACAATTTTGCAGACTATGTGAGCTTAATTCGACAGTGGTCCTCCATGGATGTTCCTGCCACCTTGCTTCCCTCTGTCAGCTCTGCTCAAAAGGGAAAGATGCTGCTGACGCTCCTATAAGTTTAGCTAAAGGTGTTCGGTTCCAATGCAACTCACTGCTCCCTCATTGTTTCGAAATATTCCGACTCGTTGCAATGAAGCCAAGTGTGTACATCATGGAAAATAAGTTTTGGAATTTTTTCTATCTCACGGAGGAAGGTACCTTAACGATCTCAGGAGTGGTAAAGATCCTCCAGGATTACTAGAATATTGCCGTGTATATTACAATTCATGCAGCGTCGGATTTATCGAAACTGGGCTACTCGAAGTGAGAAGTGCTGTTCACTAGAGCGCGTGCGTGTTCTTCCTTGCTCCACGCACAAGTTTTCACACTTCGCTCAGATTTATTTGCCGTGGAAATGTCTCATTCAGTCTGTTCCATCCAAAACAACCTGAATTAGCCGGTTTTTATAGTGACAGGTTACAGTATCACAATTCGGTGGTGTATCGTGAAGTTCATTGCAACTTTGCAAGACCTACCTCATCAAATTTATGGCGGCATGAAGTGTCATGTACACGGCAATATTCTAATAACCCTGGAGGATCTCTACAACTCATGGAATCGTTGAGGTACCTTCCTCCGTGGGATAGAAAAAATTCCAAAACTTATTTCTCATGAGGTACACACTTGGCTTCATTGCAACCGGACGGAATATTTCGGAATTATGAGGGAGCGATGAGCTGCATTAGAACCAAACACCTGCAGCCATAACTATAGAAGCGTCAGCAGCATCTTTCCCTTCTGAGCAGAGCTGACAGAGGGAGCCAAGGTGGCAGGAAGATCCATGGAGGACCACTGCCGAATTAAGCACACATAGTCTGCGAAGTTGTGCACCAGTGGTCAGCTATCAGAGTATGTGCATAGCTGACCACTGGTGCACAACTTCAGGTCGTCTCTGCTATATGGAAGCGATTAAACGGGTCGTCTCTGCTATATGGAAGCGATTCGAGGCCAGATCTCAACGATAGACCTCATTTTGGGAGACATTGCGGACTGTGTCAAATTATAGATTTCGACCTCTGCAAGAAAAAGTTTTCTTAAAAAATGCGAAGTTGATGCAATGAGCAGGTTCCAACCCATTTCTTACTCCTATGAGTACCTACAACATCCATAAAAATCTGAACGTCCAGCCTTGTTTTGAACGAAGTTACAGACTAAAGACCAAAAGTTGCAATCTTTTTGCTCGCTACTGTATATACCAGTCTGGCCGTCCAGCTGACGCCGGACTTCCAGACTTTTCCTCATGCTCGCTTCGCTCGCATGAGTTTACCTCGCACCCATCCTAGTAGAATTGTGGTCATGCTAATNTCACCATCCCCCACCAGTGTACGTCTACACCAGTTGTCCAAGTATAAGATGTAAACAGTGCTGATTAGTAGCCACTATCTTTGTAGCAATGTCTGTACTTCTTGCTACACAACCCGAACACATAAAACTGCCCAAATTCATGGCCCGCATAGTATGCATATATACAAAATACAATAAAGGAAAGCTACGGGGTAGGATCCAACGAACCCGGTCACTATGGGTCAGGATAACACAACTCCCCAGATGTATGGGCCGAGCCCGGCAGCAGGAACAGATGCCCCACGCCTCCAGGCAAGCCTCAGGGACACCGGGTTACCTCCTCTTGGCGTTGCTCCTCCTTGCTCGTTCCGTGGCCTGTGTGCTGTTGGTGTTGACACTGTGACCATCATCTTTCCATCATCTGGTTTCTTCGCAACCGTCCCCCGCGAGTGACACGCGCAGAATAAGTCCGAGTGTGATGAGGCGCGGCTATTTATACGTTTTCGCGGCAGGGGGCGGAGCCTAACTTGCGCGAAGGAGGAGACTAGGACTGTTGCGCGCGGCGACCTGGCGACAATGTGATGACGTAATAGAAGAGTCGCACGAAGTCGCGACATTTTCATTCCACTAGTGAATGGAGCTATTCCCGGCCGAAAACAGTTACCCTCACTAATGAATGAAGCCATTCTAGGCTCACACCGCTACGCTCCCGCCATTGCGTGAGCTCGCGTTGGTGATGCGTGGTGATATCAGTGATACGGCCGCAAAGGAAGAGCATTGAGTCAGGATGACCACTACTATACATGAAAACCAAAAAGTGCATTGCTCATCCTGCTCTACTATATGGTTAGCTGGTTACCCCGTATGTTGGTTCCGCAGGGTACAGTATACCTGTGTTAGGAAATTCCAACATGTTCTGAGAAGACATTGTCAGATGCTACGTGGCTGGCTAGTAGGAACACATACAGTCCTTCCAGAAAATACTTGCATATGGCATCCACCGGCCCGTCTGCTAAGCCGCGCCGCGCCGCGCCTCCTATGCATTATCATACGTGCTGCGACGTGGCTCAGTCGACGCGCAGTGTAGCGGGAGGCAAGTGCATATTTTTGCAAAGACTATATATGTGGGTATCTTTTCTCTGTAGGCTCTATATTCTGCCAATATGAAGGTGTGATTTCTTTCTCTCCTAGTGGTGATCCGTTAATGTATTAATTAACCAACTGTTACTACTTCGGATGATGAACAGTTTGTAGATAGCAAAGCTATGGTTGCCTGTCTCTACATCAGTTTTCCCTTAGAATCTGTCGTATTTCTATTAGATACTGGTGATGTTAGCGACAATTATGGTGCACCATTCTGGTACATTGAATGGATAAATAACAAATAAATATTCGTGATCGATTATTTGCATTTTAATGTCTCTCACACGATTCTCAATATAGTGCATATACAGTGGGCGTCGATGGCGGTGACCACTCTGCAGCCTTGACAAGCACGTTGCACGACCGCGCCGCTCGAGCAAGGATCCACTCCAGGACGACAACCTATGGGATGTTCTTATTGTTAGTTAGCGACTATACCATGGTTTCAAGAATTGCGAAAATATGTAGTTGAAGCAATGATCAAAAGCGGGGCACTCTTATCTAATGCACGGTATCTTTGGATTACAAATGTGATAACGCCAATTTAAAAGATGATTTTATTCATATGAATAAATAATAAATACTGTACGCATAATCAATTCGCTGTTCTATAAAAAGGAGATATATAAGTGAACTCGATCAGCGATGATAGGGTGGACCACAAGCAAGCCATGCCTCCATGTACTTTCCACAAATGTGGATATAAGTAGCCAGAAACGATTATCTTCTTCCCGTAGGAGTAGCGGTGGATGACGGAGCTGAACAGAAAGCAGTTTACGGTAGATACTCTCTCAAGACATATTCTTTCTAAAAGGGACAAAAAGCACGAATTACCAAGGACTCCTCCAGGTGGCACAGCAGCACCACCGCCGCCACCGGCTGGAGCAGCAGCTGGGGGAGCGGCAGGTGTCGCTGCTGGAGTCGCTGCTGGATTTCTCCCTGAAGTAAATTCAATTGGAAATGATAGCGGAGAACTCGAGGATCTTCCAAGAAACAGTTGCTAACGGAATACAAGGAAAAAAACTCATTGTACTCACTCGTGGTTCTCGGGCACGCCTGTGAGGCGAAAATGCAAGCGACGAGAACAATCACGAATGTACGGGAGAACATTTTCGATCGGGTAGGAGAGGCTGAAAAGCATCAAACTCATTTTCATGATCAAATTCACATCTGGAACAATTGTGGAAGGAGAAGGAAAAGAAGCTGTGGGATATGCTCTTCCTGGCTAGTGCGGGGTATTTATAACTGCGAGCATCCGCTTATCTTGGCGTGGTAATCGCCATTGGTGTTGATCTTCCAGACGAGATAATTGAGCTATCTAATGTAGGATCGAATTACAGCAAGATGAACCAGCCAATTGTGCGCGGCGCTGAATGGAATTCGCACGTTTTAAACGAGTTAATATAAGCTTAGCGTTTAAGTATGTTAGTAGAGCGGAAGGAAGAGACGAGATGGAAGCATGAAAAAACCGAAGGTATGTAAAAAGCCTACTGAGACAAGAGATAGTTTTAACGTACATAAATATGTATGTGCTGCACCCATACGCATACAACCGTGCACCCATACTTGGGGATTTCCGAAGTTCGAAGTTTTACTGCGTATGAAATCGATGCAACCAATGAGCTAACCGACAATGTCGGATGAAAAGTAGCCTTTAGCCCCCGCCGGCATTTGTATGGTCCATAATACATGCAAAATCGAATCGATTGGTTCGGATCGGTTAATCCTCAGCGATTTCTTTTCATTATAAGGGCAGTTTATACTGGATGCGTGCGACTGACGCGCGTGCGCCTATATGATGAAGAACAGGGGCCAATCGCATCGCAGTCGCAGCTCAGTCGCACGCGTTCAAAGCCTTGCAACGGCCGCGCGTTCTTTTCATTGACAATTTCATGCCGCGTTGACCGGTCTTCATAGAAAATCTTCCGCAAATGGATGCATGCGTCTGAAAGTCGCACGCAAGTCGCATCTAGTATAAATTGCCCTATAGACGCGCATATGGTCGATTCGTTTCGACAGCTAACGTGCCGCAACAGCGGCTCTACTGGCATTGGGACACGCAGAGCGGTCGGTCAAACAGCTAACCCACAATCAAACCGATGTCTCCAGCAAGGTTTATCGCTTGTTTCCTCTTATAGCCAATGGATCATAACTATAGAAAGAAACAAGTGATAAGACCTAACGAAAATGCCGCATCGATCGGCAATCAGCTGCAACGCCGACCGCGTCGCGTGACCGAATACCAGTGGAGCCATTGTCGCGGCAAATGCATTCTCGGTACAAATCGACTGTACATACATGAAACATTATGTAAGCACAACTACTTTCGTGGTCAAACCATGCCATTGGAGCACAAGTCGTCCATTTGGCGCATGATCCCGAAGCGAAAAGAAAATTCACTTTGGGTGAAAAGGGAGTTGGGGGGGGCTACCCCAGAAAAGTGATCGCATTTGCTATCTAGGCTAGTTTTTTATGCCTAAACTGCTTAGTAGAGGTAGCTAATCTAGTAATAAAGTAAAATCAAAGCAGAAAAGAAGAAAGAACCGAACCATTGGAGACAGGCATTTTAGCATAGTTTCCACTCTTCCCAGCTAAAAATCAATGCGACTAACAAGTTCAAACTTGTTCATCTTGTTCAAAAAGACTGCGCCTCCTAATTAAACCTACTCCATCTGAAATCCCTGTGCTCAGCATGTTAGAACAAGTGTCAAAAGCACCTCTGTTGTCTCCAGCAGGTGCCCCCCCCCCCCAACTCCCTTTTCACCTCACTTTGTTCGATTTTTGAGTGGCTATTCAAAAGTTTACTCGTTAGATTTGTTCTCAATTTATCATCTGTTTAGCAGTCAAGATATTCCTCTCTGACCATCCCTTCTATGTAATAAATGCATTATGGTTACAGTTATTAACAAGGGAAGTGCAAGAGGCGAAGCTAGCAGATCGGAATGAAACCTGTCTGGCTTGAATCCTTGCTGGAGAAGGTCCTCCAGCATATATTTCATTTTTGCCCAGAGAACTAAAAAACAGATGTCCCACCACCCTGCTATACGCATTGCAGCACACGAGCGCCACCGACAGGGTGGCCGAGTGGTGAGGATGCTGGACTACCACGCAGAGGGTCAAGGGTTTGAACCCCGTCATGTGCCACCCTTTTGCATTTCTGTTTTTCATTCCTTCTATGTTGTTGAAATGAAATTTGAAAGACTAGAACATGGAACCTATCATTATTGATGTACCAGCCAAGAATAACTACACTATATTAAAAGTCTTCCGCTCATCACGAGTTGCACAGCTGTCATCACCAGGACCGAACCTAGCCAACAGAAGGGCCACAACGCGTGAGGGTTCGAACATTATGATGCGAGTGGGGAAAGTTTGAGTTATAACCCCGAGAAGTGATAATGTAACGAAAACTCCCAACATGGTCTAATGCAGGTGGCTGTGTGTTCGACTGGGTTCTGATTAGTGACAGTCCTCTACAACTCAAAATCTTGTCAATATAGGTAGGTTTTATGTTCTAATCATTTGAAGTTAATTTCAACAATAAAAAAGGAATAAAAACAAAAGTGCAAAACGGATGCACATGACGGGATCCGAACCCTCGACCCTCGCCTACAGTTCAGCACCTTCCCCACTCGGCCATATCTGTTTTTGACACATTGGGCAAAAATTAAATACAGTGCATCCGAAACGACGAGTCCGCCCAAGCGGTCCACGTCACAGCTAGATCATTGGCCGATATCAAAAAGATAACGATGAAGCGTGATACGCAGAGTAGAGATGATGACGTGGATTGCTGGCAAGCGTGGATCCTCGACCGCGTGGGCGGACTCGTCGTTTCGGATAGACGATATATGATGGAGGACCTTGTCAAGAAAGGATTTAAGCCAGATAGGTTTCATTCCGATCTGCCAGCCTCGCCTCTTGCACTTCCCTTGTAAGTGTGTTACATACTTTGCGCTCGAACGATCTGCGTTTGAACTGTGGTTTTATAATCAGTCATATGGTGGTGGTGGTCTTGTGCTTGTAAGTTATGGTCTCGGAAGGATGAACTGTTCCGTGTGCGGTTCCATAGAATCACTGCCGCAGAGTCGCGGCGGGACCTACTCGACCGCTCTCCCGTGGAGCATGCTCTCAACGCATCTCTCGGTCAGGTCCCGCCACGATTCTGCAGCCACGGGATTCGTCCATCTTTTCGCGGACGGTAGTTGCTCTACAGCAAACACTCGTACTACTGTTTCGGAATTGTTTATCACCGTTTGTGTCGATATTTCTTCTTCGACGAGAGTTGTTTCACCTGTTTTCCGCTTTTCCTTTTCTTGTCCACATTTGAACCATTACCCCTTGAGATTTTCTCTCTTTACCGTGTGTTTTGGAGATTTTTTTATCGGTTTCAGATAAAATGCGTAATGAAACTTCGCTTGTGAAAGATGACACTGATATCAGTGAGTTTGAAATGAACGCTTTGTGCATGAGGTATGGTATCGCAGCTGCACCAGCTCCAAACGAGGTTCGCTGTTTTTTCTCTTTTTTAGCCTTTAGGCTTTTTTCATCAATTTTTCTTGTTAACTACGTCGTAGATTTTGAAGATCATTCAAAGAAGATCAGTCGTCATTGCACTGCTTACAACAGTAAACAGAGATCTTATATTAATTGTTTATTTTTATTACTATTTTTCTATTCTATAATATTCATTAGTAATTATTTAATATTATGATCAATATATTTGTCACTTTTTCATCTGGGTCCTTAAAGTGATGGGGAATCACCTTCTCCCCACTCCCTCCCCCAGGTTCCCACCCACTTTCTGCGTCCGCCACTGCTGTTGACACTGACGTTATTTTATGGGGTATTTTCCAAAAAATAGTTGCCTTCCGCTATACTACGCTTCGACTGAGCCACGTCGCAACACATATGATAATGCATAGGAGGCGCAGCGCGGCTCAGCAGACGGGCGGTGAATGCCAGAGGCAAGTACATGTTTTTGGAACGACTGTACATGCGCATTTCTCTTTTGCATCTAGCAATGAGTTCATCTTTAGCATGCGAAAATTCTCGATACGGACTTCCTGTGATGTTTCTCACCTTAGATGGTGCTCAAGCAATCATGTCATATTGACAGACGAGCAGTTGTCACGATGCAGGCTTACTCGTTCGTTCCCCACCCTTTTTTGTAAGGCTATGCACACTGCCCAAACTGTTTTCTTGGAATACCTCCAAATTTCCCTTCTTTACACGACCACTAGACGTTTATCAACTTTCTGAACGGGTTTTTTTTTAGTTTCGTGATCTATGCACCTAAAGGTGCTCTAGAACTATTCAAAACATCAATCTACTCTTTTTTCTCAGTAAAAGCCACGATGAGCTCCGGGTTCTTCACCGCTGATATAGCCAGATTTTTGCGATAGTGTCGTATTAAGCCAGTTAGTGAATTTATAAGGGTGACTGTAATATTATAATTTATTTGCGCTATTTTCAGAATGCTCTTCTCACGGCTACATCAACAGTTGTTCGCGAGAATTTGAAATGCTATGAGCCTAACAAAAGGTAGGCAACTACTGAGGCTTCATTAGTTTTCAACTTTTTATGGATTTTTCTTCCAGAGTTTCGAAGAGAGATGTCGAGCGTGCTAAGGCGGAAGTTCAAAGTGAGTATTTTCAAGACATCGTTGTTTTTGCACAGACTTGTTTCCGTCGTTTTTTTTTAACGAACGTAGTGGTATTTGCTGGGTATGTGATAGGTACAGTTTTCTTTGTCTCTGCCGGCTCGACATGGTCATATCTGTTCTGCTAGCCTCTTCAAAATTTACCACACTGAGAAATTTCCGAGAATTTTTTATGCTGTCGCTTTTGAACCGTTTGGAGCTCTCTTAGAGTACTGGCTCCACCTAACTGAATGAAATAGGGGAACCTTTTGCTCTTCTGGCAGTGTTATAAGCGATTGCTTCAGAACAGTATGAAATGGCGCTGAAGGCGATTCGCGATCGCAGAGCGGAGCTGATCGCTGCTAGAGCTCTATTGAGTGAAGGCGGATTTGTGAAGTGATAAGCCCTGACACATTTCTGTGTTTCTCTGCCAGTTTCTCTGCTGTTATGTTTCGGATGCCGGTGTCTATTTATTGTTATTACTAACTAATAGGTTTATTTTCGTTGTTGTTACTCAAAGTAAAAGCACTGCGAAGTAATGAAAGAGTTTAGTGCGAATAAATCTTACGAAGAGATGACGATCAGAACTAGAGCGATATTTAACCGCTTTGAAACACTGATTTGTTCATGATTAGTGAAGGCATTCTTGGCTTTTCACGCATTCGGTTTAGGGTCTCCCTCACCCCGTGTTCCTGCTGTCCGGGTGTTTTAGTATAGCCAATTCACCCAAAATATCGTTCTCAAAATGTTGCTATTTTTTCTCCAGAGCTCGTTGCAATTATGCGCCAGCTGGCGCTAAAGTAGTTATCGACACTGCGTGGGCACAATCACCAACAACATTGGAAACTTCTCTGATGTAAAGGAGTTAGTCTCCCTCATTTTGAACCTTAGCCTGCAATTTGTTTGGAAAATTTCTGTGGTGATGCCAGTCACGAATTGTTTGAATCATTTGTTGTCCTGTTCCGTTTCAGTATTAGCGAAGAACTCCGATTTTAGTGATCGCTTGATGCGATCTTTGGGAAGATACCAGGTGAGTAAATCAGAATCACGGGGGTCACAGGGCAGACTATTCACATGCATTTGATCCCAAGTTTCAACCTCGCAGAGGTACGTTGGTGTTTGATCAGCAGCTGTTTCCATAATTATGTTGTGGTGGTAGCCTGTGTTGACAGTCGGCTGTGGTTTCGCTACTGTGATTTTTGGAAAGCATGTACCAATATGAATTTTTGAAAGAATGGGAAAGTGTGGAAATGACAACGAACCAGCTGGGCATTTGGGCCGATATCATGCCGCAGCCATACGAATTCGCAAACATACTCTGTGAAATATATACCCGGCTGTACACAGAATACTCCTTCAATTCAAACGGCTAGTTGAAATTTCCGCAAGTTTTGCTTCACACAAGCCCTCGGATAATAAGGATGATCCGCGGATAATAATGCGCCCTTCCCATTAAATTTGTGTGAACTGATCACGAATAGATTGATCAGATCAAAGTCCGTCCGCCTTTTGGACCACAGGGTTGCACCTGTTCTGCACATTCTCGCATTTTTTCGGCTTATACCATGATAGAATCAACGATTCCACGGGATTGCCCCGTTTTCATGTTCAATTCGTTTTCGTTTTCATTCGTATTCATGTTTTTCCCTCTGTTGCTCTCAGGAGCTTGAATATGTATTCAATGACACCGCTTTAGTTGTAGAAAACATGTCTAGTCTAGCTGTTTGTGTTCGGGAACACCACAGTTCAGTTGAATGATTCGCCACCGCTGCAAAATCATTGCTACCAATGATTTGAGGTCAAGGAGAAAGTTGATTTGATGGCACAGACTGCGGTTAACTTCGAGCGAAATACGATTCTTCAAGGTTTTTCTCGTCTTGCTCGAATTTATTTACGGCCAGCCTACATTGATCTCGTTGATCGAGTCGTGCTGCAGCGGATTGGGTTGCAAGAACTGAAATGATAACCTTTGAAATTCACTACTGCGGAAAAACCCTAGAACCCACCGAATCTGCGTTGCACCTGTATTAGGTCTCTGATTTATGGTAATAACTCCAGGAATAAGTTGGAGCATAGCTGGAAATATTGTGTTGTTAGCAGTATGTTTGCGTTTCCCATAGTCGGATCCTTTTGGAATAGTCGATATTTCGAATAAATTGTACTTTTTCCTAGTCGGATAGTTTATATTTTGCTGTTAGTAGTTTGAACGAAACGAAATTTGGATATACAATTCTCGAGGTGCCTTTTCTCACGACTTTCATGAACGGAAACGTCGACGGATGATCGAATCCTTTTGATTAGCAGGGATCATCGTTCATTGCGTGAGCAGTTCCCTGAGGTCCTGCGCAGAGAAGTCGGAAAACTGAGGAGCGAAAAACAAGGAAATTTTCGTTCACAAGTCGTTAACTTTGGCAAATGTCTTCTTATGGAATAGCTCATTTGGGAGCTGGGAAAACCAATGGAAATTCTGCGGTTTTTCTGGAGAATACGATGGGTGTTTGAACTTTTCCTAGCGGAGTAATCAAAGTGGCTTCTGGGATGTAAATTTGAGATGTAACCTTTCAACCCTAGGGAACGGGCGAATGGGTCATCTCTTTTTCTTGGATTGGTACCAGTGGATTGCGTGATCTTCTCTTGTTGTGCTAGTCACTAAGCAGCAGTAGAAGTCATATATACGTCTTTCTCCTCTAGGATATGAGCTTGGATTTGTGTTGGGATCCATCACCCCGAGTAAGAATCGAGCAAGCCATGAATTCAGGACCTGGATGCATCATTTAGACTATCTAGGGTGGATGTGTTGGCACCTGTGTCCCCTCTGTGTTTTTACCCTTTACCTGGCATCCATAAACATACTTGCCCAAACATGACGTTGGTTATACTCAGCTGCGACCCGTACTCATGGGTGCGAGATTACCTTTTGCTTCAGTGACGCATCCGAGCACAGTTGATTGAGAGTTGGGAGTTGCACTCTGTACTACGGCAAATGACCATTTTTTTTTGCAGTTTTTCAGGATCACCGATTCTCGAAGAGACTTACTTTCTTGAATCAGCTACCAAATTCATTTTTAAGACTATTCAATTTGTTCTATTTCCATTCGATGTTGAGCATAGGCTCAACCCGTACAACATTTACTTATAGCTCCATGCTACATATGGGTATGGGTTGCCATGGCCATCTTTCATACATACATGTATTCCCTAAATCAGTTAGTGTTAGTCGAATCATGCTGTTACTCCATTCGAGGACATTCGACTAATTCGCTCAACCACGTCATTTCTCGGCCGAGTCGTTACTGTAGTCAATCAAAGTTCATCGGCGCAAACCATAGACCAGTGTCTGAAAAGAGACTGCTGAATGTTGATACGTACATAGCTGCTGAGCTCTAGCTGACCGATGCTCTGTGATGCTCAAAAGGGGAGTCAGCAGGTTGTGTGCGTAAATGTTTACTTACAAGGGAAGGATACCAAATGTCCGTGGCATTTCGAAATGAGATATGCCTAGCAATGTGAAGTTGGGAATGCTGATCNACACTTCACACAACAATCCAGGAAACAATCAAAACATTTAGATTTTCGAGGAAGCTCTGAGGCTCTTCTTGTCTTTCATACAACACTACGCTGGTCTCTACTGTTGGAACAGTAGAATTTTATATTTATTCGAAATCGAATAAATTGGCTCTCAAATATTGAGTGCTTCGAGAAAATTTGAATTTTCTTACATTCGAAACAAATACTGTGTTGTATGAAAGGTGAAGAAAGCAACAGGGCTTGCTCATTTTCAAATATCTGAATGTTCAAATCGTTTTCTAAATTATTTATTAAATTAACGAATTTATCCGGTTTTTATTCAGTCTCAAGTATAGGATTCGTTTTCCGCTTCCAGCTCCTCTACCCCTGCACAGCACCAGGAGCTTCTCTTTAAGTAGCCTGCTACTATTATTCTAATTAGTACTCAAGAAAATTTCCACTTCTGAGACGAGTCGTATCGTTTAATCTGTTGACTTCATCATTGATATTCGTTTTAATTTGCCACATTACTTCATTAGTGCCATTTTACCTCAAACGAAGGTCATCAACAATTTTGTCTACAAATACGGGGGCGTGTGGCGGGGTTCATAGCACTAGGCGACAAAGGCGGGCGGACGAGCTCGACAAAACTCTCTCATCTCTGCACTTTGCAGGGTGTTACTAAAGATGCTTTCTGTTAAATGGATTGTATATACCATTCAAATCAATGATTGGGGAGGTGCGAGACGATATGGGGGATAATCCTCCGCCCATGAAGTTATTCGCCCATCTTTTTTTAAAAAGCACAAATAATATTGTTAGAGTGTAAAACTATGGATAGGCGCTGTTTTCTTTCGCCTTCATGGCACCCTTACTGAACATTTATTCTAATCAGTATCTTCGAAATACATGACAAGCCTGAAAAAGTTGAAAAAGGCACACTTGCTCGTCCTAGACAGTGGCAAGAGGCGCATGACATGCCACGCACACGGTTAATGGTTCCACCGCTTCCCTCGCCAACCAAGCCATCCATCCTCCGCGATCCCTGGGTTGCTTCCAAAGGAGTCTGGGACGATGAGGCGCTGACTTGATACATCGGGTGTCCTCCGAGAGTCACTGTATAGCGCAAATACATTGTAAATACATACCGCATCGTAGACGCATTCAATGCCTCTACGATGCTCAGATGAAGTCGAATGAGAATGACTGACGCTGACCACCTTATCGTTTTATTCTACGTGTATATGCAAGCGGTCAATCTACTGTTGGTTTTTTATCTTTTTTCCTCCATGGCCTTCTGTGCTTTGGTAAATTCATATGATATCGTTTTCATTCTCAGTTCTAGTATACATAGTTCTCGGTGGCTTTTCGATTCCAATTCATACATAGTTTCCAACGCCATATCCTGGTATGAATTTGCTGACAATCCGAAGTCAGTGTGTGGGTTCCAGTTATGACAACCCTTGATTTTCTTCACTGATCTCCAAATATGCGGAAAGAACGCCAGGAAGCCGATTTCTTTTGGACTTAGCTGTCTTCTTTCCGCCGGATTGAGATCCTCCTCAGTTCTCAGATACCAACTCTTTCCCTGTAGATTTTTTAATCAGCACCATTTTCTTTTTGTTTTCTCATCACAAAGGAAACCACGTTCTTTTCAATGAACGTTATCCGATGCAACGAGGGCGCCAGATGCAGATGTTCCATCATCGGCAGTGAATCGGTGACACCATCGGTCGGGCGTTTGAATACCGATAAACCCACGCTTCTCGCAGAATACACACCAGGTTCGCAGTTACATCTGAACCATTCCTCCCCATCAACCAGAGACTAATAACTGCTTCCGAGAGATTTACTTCAGCTACATGTTCAGAAAAAAAGTAGCAGTACATGATGGAACAGAAAAGTAGGTATATGGAGGGAAATGGAAATGAGTGGTCAATGCGACACGCAATTATTTACAGATGAGTATCAAAACACTGGGTAGTAAATGGATCTTGGTCCAGAGGTAGTTGATCGAAGTCCAGTTACTCGCTTCCTTTGTACGCCGCCATCTCGGATTCGTAGCGTTTCTTGTCCTCGGCAGCTTTCTTCTCCCATTTCTAAACAACATCTCATGAAAATCCTCAAGCAAACGCGCTGCAAGTCAAGAAAACAAACCGATTTGTCAGTGACTTTGCCCCACTCGACGCCGGCGGCCTTCGCGACTTCAGCAACTCCCATGCCCGGCTTCTTTATGCGTTCGCGATTGTCAGCCATCCAGAAGAAGAAAGCGGACATAGCACGCTTGGGAGCGTTGGGGTCCTGAATGACAGCATTTCAGTCCAGAAGCTAGGCGATGCAGGGGTATTGAAGCAAATCATACCTTGGTCTTGCCTCCCTTCTTCACCTTGTCCTTCTTAGCGGGTGATCCCTTCTTAGCAGCCTTAGCCATTGCTTTGAGAGCGGTTGAGTTGCCTGAAAAAGTGGGATTATACGTACAACTGCTTGCGAGAGAGCGAAACGATACGAAAGGAAGAGGTAGGAGCACGAAGGGCCGGGGGTACGCGAACGCGTATCACGGGGCGCGATCGCGAAGGCCGCGGAGAGCGGGAAAACAAGCGACTGCAGGGACGCGCAACTGCTGCACGCAGCGCGAACACTGCCCAAACAACATGGAACATTGACGGGACAACAGAGCAGTAAAGACCACCGGCTGGGTGTGCATGACTGGACCTCTCAGGCGCTTCTAGCAGATCTTCTCGTGTAAGGAAGAGCAGAAGGGGGTTAGAGACTGGGAAGCTACACGAAGTGCAGGCCATTTGGACTTGTCAGAAAATTGCTACCCCTCAAAATAACCGAACAATTTGCTGTCAGATCAAGCTGGAAGCTTCCCAACAGTTTGTCAGTGGACTGGGAACTCCGAAAACCCTGGGCTGAGCTACTGTGAACGAGTGGAAAGGCGAGGAGACGGCCGGCGATCGATAGGGCGGACGGGCGAACACTGCGGCGACTGAGTGCGAATGACGCCGTGGTCGCCACAATCGATACGCGACCGCACAAACACGCTTTCGAAGTCCCGCCAAGGGGGCGGGCGTTGGCGCCGCGCCAGCCAATCGTCGCCGCGCGTGGCAGCTGCGAGCCGGGGTCGAGCGATCGTCACGTCTGAGCCGCCGAGCCCTGGACCCTCCGCTCAGACCTAGGGACCATCGCTCTCTACGTCCCACTTACTGGCCCTGCCCTCATAGCCAGGATAGTGAAGTGGCATCCATCCTTTTCCTAGGTCAAATAACACCCTGTCTGTGTTGACCTTGCAAGGCTGTTGTTGATTTGTTAAAATCGAGTTCTAATTTTTACCACATAGTAGACTTCTTGTACAACAGTTGAATTAACTAGAATGGATGGCATAATCACCCTGTTGAAGGATTCATGAAAAAAACTGCGTAGGTCCCTGTAAATCGTAGTAAAGGTACTCAACTGTAGTTAGCTGCATATGCTAAGTTGCATAGGTATCATATACGGCCGAAAACTAGCATTTGGTTAAGAATACGGAAGTGGTTTGGGGCAAAATGGAGTTGGGATGGGGCGCCTAACAAAAGTCGACAACTTGACCTGTCCTACATGTTCTGACTTGCTAGCTGGCACGTTCAGAACTCTCTGACTTGTTAGCTCTCGTAATTTACAGTGGTTACCTAGAATGCAAACAAGTCAGAACGTGTAGAACAGGTCATATCTCATATCGTCGATCAATATGACCCCCCTCCCCCCTCAACTCCATTTTGCCCATGCTCTGCCATTTCCACTACCCAAGAGGGAACAAGAAGATTTCAGCCCAAGTCTTCAAATTCCGGTAATCTGCGAAGTTGAAGGTGACCTACAAGTTTTCCCTGTCAGGTAAAAACATCAGAATCTCAATGTGCCACATGATTGTCTTCCGTAGTAGAACTTTTAGACATCATAGACTCTTAGAATGCGTTGCCTCTACCAAATTTTGGAATTCATGGACACATCAGCATGCTAAGCTCCAAAGCTTTGGGAGGTAGCAAATCATATAAACGTGGATAGTTGATCGAACACAGAATCATTTAGTTGCGCCTCTCCTCAGGATGCCTCATGCCCAGAGAGCACATATCACCAGGTAACAGGAGCCTCTTTACCCTCAACGAAAATACTCAGAGCACCTAGAACGGAACGTATGTTGTGGGGACATGTCAGCAAGTCATAATAGGCACATTAGTGCTGTAGTGTGTCGCGTTTCGGCTGCAAGGAAGTGTTGATGGAGGAACTGAATAAGGGTAACCTCGTTAGTACTTACGTCTCACATGGAACAATAATTCGTAGGGGATTCATAGTGACGAACTCGCGGAATGGGATTAACAAAACCAAGTGTTTTGTTATGAAAGGATTGGGCCTTACCCACAAGGCACTTCAATCGTGATTACGATCCGGGCAGTGATGGCAGCGCCACATCACACGTTAGCCCACATTGTTACACGTTAACTTGAGTGTTGATCCTATACAGAAATGGGCGGAGTTTGCGTTTTCCGTTTTACGCTTTCCGTTTCATGGTTACTTCTAGCCATCCGTTCTACGTTTTCCTGGATTCAGTCGGGAAAATGAAGCAATGAGCATTAAATTGGAAGAAATGTGCCACTAATCGCTCTAAATAGCCGTGAAGTGTCTTTCTGTTCCCGCGCCGTCTTCTGACTATACAAGGTTGTTTTTCGCAAGTGGAATACAGTATGTACAGTCCTTCTCAAAAAGATAGACGGATTGCGCGTGCGGTTTCGTAGTGTTGCGATTGCACCATCGCGGTGGGACCTACTCGATCCTCTCTCTTGAAGCATGCTCTCTCTGCGTCCCTCGTTCAGGCCCCGCCGCGATGGTGCAAACGCACAATCCGTCTATCTTTTTGAGAAGGACTGTATAGTTCGGGGTTTCTGGGGAACGCACCGCATTGCATGACGCGTGGCGTACTACCGGCAGCGCTTCAGCAGGCAACTAGCTTAGCATCGATGGCCAGCTCGCGTCATAGCCGGCGGTGCACCTGCACGCCACCCTAAATATACACACCGTATTTTGAGAACCATGCGTGAAAAGTACTGCAGCGCCCGCAGCATTTTTTCGCGAGATTACATGCAATCCTTGTCGAAAAGATAGACGGATTGCGCGTACGGTTTCGAGGCGTTGCGGCCGCAGAATCGCTGCGGGACCCGCTTGACCCTCTCACTCAGTGCAGTTCTCTCCGTATCTCATATTCAGGAGGGTCCCGCCGCGATTCTGCAGGAACGGAATCTCTAAATTTTGAGAAGAAGTGCAAGTTTCCTAATTGAGTTATGGTTTCATATCTACGAAAAAGTTGCCCGCAATGTCCTTTTGTCTTTCTATTCCACCAGAACTTCAGTGACTATGTACAAATCGGAGCAGCTGGGTCCGTATTCATGGTCGCTCCCTGGATCGTGGTGACTTACCAGCTCCTTCATAGTCGACGAGTTCTCAAGATGAAAACAAGTATAATATGCTGGAGCCAAGAAGTCCCGTAAAATGTACTGCCAAACAAGGAGTCCCGTAAAATGTATCGCCATGCAGATCTTGCCTTTTGTATCGACAAACAAACTTGAACGCGCAAAAATTTTGATAACACCGGGAACTGTACCGTGATTTTGATATTGGGAGTCCGCTGCCTTACCAACTGCGCCATCCGAGTTGACACCGATGATGATTGAATCACCCGCTAAGAATGAAGTGAACATATTAACCCGTAAAATGTATCGCTAAACAAGAAATCCCGTAAAATGTATCGCCAAGCACATTCTCTTGCCATTTGTATCGCCAAACACCCCTAAACTGTCTTGCCAACAGAATCTCTTGTCATTTGCAAACAGGCTCTTCACTCAATCTCCCGTAAAATGTATCGCCAAGCAAAATTTTATCCCGTAAATTGTCTTGCCAAACACATTCTCTTGCCAAATGTATTGCCATTTAAAATCAGAATAGAATGTGGAGTAGAAGTTATCTATACCTAATGGATTTGCTTTGCCACTGATTCCTTCTGATTTCTGAGTGTTTCTTTTTTTGTGTTGAGAATTGTTGTAAAACGTTTTGAAAGCTGTTTTTTTTATGGCTAGATGTTCAGTAGTACTGTCTCCTTCTCTTTTTCTTTTCACATTTTCGTATGAATATGAGTTTAAAAAACCTAAACACTCATAGGGAAATGAGCTGTAGCCACGAACATATTTTTCTGCTAAGGGGTGTTTTAGGAAGTTTTTAGTTTTGCGCTGGTTAAACTATCATTCTACATGCCCTGATGCAGCGAATTGTCTCATTGAAGGCGAATTGTGAGAATTGGAGGTGAATGTCAGTCCAGGACAGATATGTAAGCGAAAAATTCGAAATCGTGAAAGGACTTTCACGAAATTTTCCCCTTCAAGGCCATTCTGCACTTCAATTTCCATTGTGTTTTAGTGGCTTTGAAACTTCACTGCTTTCTGCCCTGGATTCATTCTAATTCATTTGTAAATGGTTTTATAGTTTGCAAATCGTCCGTTACAACCAATTATATAGAATTAATTGTCTTTTTCACATAGATTGTATAAATCTTCTTTATTTTTACTCCAGTTAGCAACATCAGGTTGTATGTAGCATCTTTCTCACCGTTTTTCCAGATTACCATATCATTGAACTTCTCACAGTGTTCTTAGAAGTTTTCATTTTGGATAATCCCTTTCGCTGAAAATTGAAGCTGTACTGCTTGCAAGGTTGTGCATTGCTACCTTTGATAAAACCGGTTACTCTGTGTTCTGAGCTATTATCCACCAGTGATTCTTTACTTCATCTTCCGATTCCGATATTGGACAGTATATCTCAGCGGCACGTATCCATTGGCTATTACGACAATTTATACTAGATGCGTGCATCAGTCGAGCGACTGACGCTATGAAAATGCTGCGAGGGAAGCTTGTGGAAGAAGGCGTCATACCTCACACTGCCGCTATAGTTCTCTAGGACTGTAGCACCCTGCGTCGCCGCCGCCGGCGACTGTGAGGACGGTGCGCATTGACTGTGGCAACGGCGTCTATTGATTGTGTGATTTCAGAATCAGTCGCCAATGTTGGCGATCCGTCGTCACCAACACTGGCGACCGGCCGGCGACGGTGACGCAGGGTGCTATACTCCTCAAAGAGTTTAGCGGCTAACTCACGGGAAGTCCGGTAACTGGCATACGATCCAACGGCAGCCGCCCCGCGCGAGCCCCTTGCGTTGCGGCTGTCGTAATTGGGTCAGGTCAGCCGCAACTGAACATGTTACAATGTGCTGAACAGAATGGTATACCTAAGAGCTAGAGAGCATTTCAAACGTCCATTAACGTTCAGATTTCATGAGAAATATGCCATAAGCATGATTAAACTCAGAATAGCATAAGGATTCAGCCTGTGAATGTTGTTATCCTTTCCTGGTTTAGTGACTTGCATTGTGAAGTCTTTCTATGGTACATGGTGGTATTAATAATAAAGGAATACATACGAATCTGATTATATATGACAAGTATGGTTACCTAGTGCCTCAGTACTGATGCCTGATTTTGAATAAGAAACGTATCGACGTAGGCAAAACGAACAAGACGATGTAATGCAAAGAATATATCAAAAGTTCGCGGCAAAAGTCATGTTGAGAACAACGAAAATTATTATATTTGGTGATTGGTGATCTAATGATACACAACAACGTAAAGCGAACGAGTTTTGTACACATTTGAAATTACGTAGAGTGACCCAAAAGTTTATCGCCTGGCGTTCATGATTATTTAGGATCATAGAGTTTTCAAACAGCAGTGTCTGCTACGTGGCTTTCATGTTTAAAACATAAGATGGGAAATTCCTAATTGTAGTACTGTGCCACAACATCTACTCTACAGAGAGATAAAAATTGAGTGAGGATCAGCGCAAGAACCGTAGTTCTGAAGTCCACAGGGGGTTAGTCGCCTTCACAGGTTCATGCTGACTAAGGTATCAAACGATAGATGTTCAAGTAGAAAAGGCATACATGAGATGCACATCTCAAAATTGATTGAGAGAATGGACCGCAGGTCCAGCTCATCGTTTAAGTCGTTCACCTCCTGTTAAGCTGAACTCAGATCCAGGCTGGAGTTCACGGATTTTGAAGTCAATTCTTAGTGGATATTCACCTCAAAATTTGAGCTCTAAAGATATCATGAAAGAAACCCGGGAAAAATTTATGACGAGGTGTCAATGTCCGGGTGCAACTCTACTGTAAGGCGTTCACGCTTCCATAACACCAACAAGAGCGGGACCTATGGTAACAACTACTAAATTTTCGTTATCCGTTCATTCATTAAACCGCTGCTATAGTTTGACTATTTGTCCTTCTCATGCAAAGTTTTGAAAGAACACGCATTCTTTCTCAACATGCTCTCAACATGACTTTTGCCGCGAACTTTTGATATGTTCATTGCATTACGTCGTCTTCTGTTCGTTTTGCCTATGTACGTCGATACGTTTCTTATTCGAAATCAGGCATCAGTACTGAGGCTCTAGGTAATCTTCATTATTAATACCACCATGTACCATAGAAAGACTTCGCAATGCAAGTCACTAAACCAGGAAAGGATAACAACATTTACAGACTGAATCCTAATGCTATTCTGAGTTTAATCATACTTATGACATATTTCTCATGAAATATGAACGTTAATGGACGTTTGAAATGCTCTCTAGCTCCTAGGTATACCATTCTGTTCAGCACATCGTAACATGTTCAGTTGCGGCTGACCTGACCCAATTATGACAGCCGTAACGCAAGGGGCGCGCGCAGGGCGGCTGCCGTTGGATCGTATGCCAGTTACCGGACTTCAACTCACGGCTATTAACACACCGACGATTTCTGCACAACATACCTCGCGCATAAGTATAGAAATCGATGGTTGCTTTGTCGTACCTTGCATTGCTCGTGCGAAGTTTTGTTTTGCTTAGCAACGCTTAATTCACAACTACTCTTTAAAGTATCAGTTTTTCCAAAACAAGAGTTTTCTTTTCGAGTTCAAACTAAAAAAGCACTAGACGTTTAACGGAGATGCCGCGGGATCGCCGCGAATGTTCGGCGACGCCGTAAATGCGTGCGTCTGAGCTTCGACTGTGATGCGACTGGCCCTAATCCTCGTCATATGGACGCACGCGTCTAATATAAATTACCCTTTTTCTGACTTGCTTGCATCTTACTATTTGTAGCAAAAAGCACAATTCGGCTTGTTCTGCCCCGAAATTTTAGGAAAATTTCCACTCAAAATTTGACGAGGATTTTCCGAGGTAGTGAATACGAATATCGTACAGGAGAGTCGGTTCCGCACTGTTTCAACGCGTGTGCTCAATAGAATCCCACATCACTTCTGGGATTATTTTAGCAGGTTAGGCAGTATCACTGCGATTAAAAAGCTAGAACGTGCGGGATTTGTCAAATTCACCATTGTGCTTTTCATGTAGGAATACGCCAACACCGACTCTTTTCTGAATCGCCTGTATCCATTTTACACCGTGATCCCATTTCCATAGGGTTACGGTAGGTATATTGTAGATACCGTATCTCACTAATTACTTTCAAGTCTTGTCTATTACTGGGAGGAGAGGTTGTTTGGGATGCTGATCACGAATACCGTATCCGTTCTGTACCGTCACCCCATGTTCGTAAGAATATGGTAGGTGTACATACGATAGGAAATTTAGATTGGATGCCAGTTTCAGGTAGAAAATGAAAGCGGCACGCAAAACAATGTTGGTAATTGTGATCAGCGCCTAGAACAATCTTTCTGCGCGAAATTTTGAGAGAATTCTGTGAGTTACTGTCAGGGTCAAGCGTGGTGTCGATAAGAAGTAGACTCCTAGGCGACCCCCCTCCTTGCCCGTCCAAATTTCGACCCCCCCCTAATTAGAGGAAAAATTGAAAACATAAGCTTTCCAGTCAAAGTTAAGTACTCGGTAGAAAAATTTGAAAACGCTGTTGCAACAAAAAACTTGGTATTTCCATTTCAAACTAAAGGTGAGAAATTTTTCTACGCACTGTTTTGGTGTAACTCTCAAGTCTGGGATGTGTAGCGGCTTCAAAACTCAAATCGGTTTCTTCTTCAAACTTTCATCCAACAGAAAACAAAGTATACCGAAACAGGTACAAGGGTTCAATTTCAATCGGTGTAGTCATTTTTGCAGAATGCATGTAGAACATTAAGTTGCCTCCATCTGGACGTTTCTAACGGCAACCAGGTCAAAAATAGAATTTCCAATAGCTAGAACACAAGCATCAGGCTAAGACAGGTGCAAGCATTCGATTTTTACAGGCATTTTAGTAAAATGAAATTATAAACGTGCAATAGTCTGTTTCTCCCTTGCAGATGTATCCAGCACATAACAGATCATTAGAGTATGTTCCATACGCTAGAATACGAGAACAATGCTTAACCAAGATCAAGGGTTCGATCTCCGTCAATGTCATAACTTTTGCAAGACGATATTCTGTACGTCTCCACATACATCCGCACAGATATGCACATACATTAATCCCTTAGGGTGTGTGCGGGTTGTATTGGAATTTCTGGGCTGTAGAAACAAGTAATGATGAAAAGACTGGCAGTTGTGGTTGCCCGCAGACATAGTACTGTAAAACAGCTAATTGCAGTCTGCTAACCAAACCGTTTGGGCCTTCTCAAGAACAACCATAAAGAAAAGGTTTTTCTCGTTCTAACCATATCTAAAACTCCCTAGAACTACACTACTTTACGTAAAAAAGCACGTTGATAAAGTGTCGATAAAAAAGGCGTTTTTATCGACACTTTATCGGTACTTTATCGACGAGAAAAAAGCTCCAAGAAAGGAAAGTGCAATGTAGGTTTTGCATAAGTTTGATAGAGCTTGAAAAGCTCTTTCAAATGCGATGCTGACCTCTATTTTTCGTTCTGGTTCACATGAATTACTTTCAGAATAAAAGGATCATAGTGTTTCATCACTGCGGACACACACGGTCTCATCAAAACCTGAATCGCGTAGGAATTTGGCAAAAACTGCAGGCTTTTTTGTAACAGTAATAAAGAGGAGGTTTTGCTCTTTCTTTTGCATCGTTTCGTTTCAGAGGAAGTCTCATTCTTGGTAAGAAATAAAGCGACAAACTCTTTGGAAATTCGGCAGTTTACAGTGTTTGCGCACTCTAGGGTGTTGTCTTAATGAAGACCATAGCCAGGATTTTAAAAGGCTGCAGAGATGTGTAGTGACCAGAGCTTCCATCAGCGGTACTTCTCCAAAAATAGGCTTCCATCTGCTCCATATTCTGGTTGCGACATATTGTCCAACTTGGGAGTACAGGAATGCGCTCCATTGAGTTGTGCAATTGTTGATCTGCCCCAACAAACTGTTTTTAAGGCGACCACATTCCGAGTACTCTGTGACAGCGGCGACCACCAGGCAACCCCCTTCACCCCTCCACGGCGACCCCCCATTGATACATTATCGTCACACGCTTGACCCTGGTTACTGTGTCTACACTATACCTACCAAAACCGTACAAAATGGTGTTACGGTACAAAATGGATACGGTATTCGTATTCAGCACCTCGGTGCACCTGACAGTGGTCGATAACCTGAGAAGTTGTGCAAGTTCTGACGTGTTAGTGAAATGAAGAGGCAGATCACCATTTTTTAAAGGCAGAAACCCACCTCATATCAGTTATTAACATATTCCGAAACTCCTCGATGCGCTGATTCCGGCAATGTACTTGAAATGCCCCAAAATGGTCTCTAAACCCGTTTTGCGTGACGGAGTTTGTACAGTCTGTTAGCCCAGAATGTGCACCAGTGGTGACTTTGTCCACAATTGCAGCCGCAGTAGTTTCGGCCGGCCGATCGGATTTCCGATCCATTTTTACACTTTCTTTCGTCAGTTTTGATGTGTTTCTGGCATGTAGGTGATGTGATTCCTTTCATTCTGATGTATCGATACTGTTTCCGACCTAACCGGCCGATCTGCCGGCCGATACCACTGCGGCTGCAATTGCGGACAAAGTCACCACTTGTGCACGTTCTGAGCTAACGGACNTAATTTTGATCTGTTTCTGGCATGTAGGTGATGTGATTCCTTTCATTTTGATGTCTCGATACTGTTTCCGACCCAACCGGCCGATCTGCCGGCCGATACCACTGCGGCTGCAATTGCGGACAAAGTCACCACTTGTGCACGTTCTGAGCTAACGGACTGTACCAGTTTGCTGGAACAAATTTAAGTGCGAAGACGTGTATCACCGTTGATCTCATCGATCGGACAGGACAAGACGTGTTCACCCGACGTTGCTGCCGTGGCGGGCAGTCAGCACCAAGTACCCGCTTTTTGGAGCGGATCCGCCCCTGCTCCAAGAAGCGGGTGCTTTGACCCTATCAAAAACACAGTTTTCTTCACTTCTCTGACTTCTGCTGTACATTATTGGAATCAGCGTGGTGAGGAGGTCAAGAATCTGCTGATATCGTCGATGTGAGGAAGGAGGTGGTCCCCTGCCTTTAGGGATTCTATAACCCAACAACCCTTTTTAGGGCTATAACTTGGCTAGCGAATACTACTCAATGTTTGAATCAAAGGTTGCCCGCGAAAAAAGTTTGATTTCGACAAAGGAATAACATTCAGTCATCCTAGGTAGTATTGTAAGTTGGAACTGAGACTTGTCGAATACCATGTGAGAAGGTCCGCACGTGTGAGCTAGTAGGTCAGACAAAGCACGACTTGTCCTGCTATCGACCATTATTGTAGGGAGAAGACCGCATAATTTCCTGTTATAATCCGAATATATTGCTGCACGTTTCATCACATTCACCAATAATTCCGCCTTCTCTTTTAGGTGGTGCGCGCCTACCCAAATATGACAGTGCACAGATGACATTATATGCTGATGGTGGAGAGATTCCTTTTCCACATAGGTGGGTTTCAGGCAGTATCTCTAGCTATCGCGAATCTGGGGTGCACCATGTATTCATTCAGGGGTGTGGATTCTCATAATTCTTTCAGAAGGAGTCATCCTCCCCATATTCCAACCGGACCTCCAGGTTTCGAAGTCTTCACATTTTATCCCACTTATGACGAATTCAAAGACTTCAAGTCGTACATACAGAAGATAGAGGCTGTCGGTGCACACCGAAGATCGGGAATATGTAAGGTCAGCTAGCAGACTTTTGCATACAGTTTCATTCGTCATCGCTTTTCAACACACTTCATCGTGTGAACGAAGTTCAGATTGTGGCTCCAGATGGATGGACGCCAAGACCTTCCAAGAAGAAATTTAATTACAGAGATGAAGCAGTAGAACATTTCCTCATACAAAGGTAAAAGAGTTGTCGCTGTAGTAGAGTACACGTCTAATCGCAAATATTCCAGCCCTGTGAAAGAGTCCATCCAGCGTCAGAGCTTCGCATTACTGAAAACGAATCATGTGTACAAAAAAGCTATGACTGCTGCTGAATTTCGTAAACTGGCTACGAGCACGAAGTATCGCAATCCTCGTCCAGAACTGCAGGGGAAGGCCCTCGAAGAGTGAGTTTTCCACTGTTTTTTTTTTGTTGTTGCACGTGTCAAAAAAATCTAATTTACAGCCATTATTTCCAAAACATGCTGAACTCTCAACCCATATACGGCGCCGATACCGAAGGTTCATTCTACGATGAAGACGTGGATGAATTCAACATGAAACGCCTCGGTACCATTTTAGACGAAACCAAGGAAGCAACTGGCGGGAAGGTAGGTCTGTCAGGTTTTCTACCGATTCACTACTGTTCACTTATTAGCGAATCGGATGTAGGGCACTATTCCACTTTCACGGACCCAAAATCTTCAAGAAAAATTTTTGGCTGAAACATTGCGTAGAGGGGTTATTTGATGTGCTGAACACGAATATCGTATCCATTTTGTACCGTAACTCCATTTTTGTAGGGTTACGGTAGGGTAACCCACGATACGGTGCCTCATGCAATTCGCTCAAATTTTGCACAAGGGGGTTATTTGAGGTGCTGATCACGAATATCAACATCATTTTGCATGTCACCTTCGTCTTCTCCTGGAAATTGGCATTTTCTCTGAATTCTCTACCGTATACCAACCGTATCCCTATAAAAATGTGGTTACGGTACAAAACGAATGCGATATTCGTGATCAGCACCCCAAATAACCCCCCTGGGCAAAATTTGAGAGGATTCTATGCGGTACCGTATCTTGGGTTACCCTACCCTAACCCTACCAAAGTGGGGTTACGGTACAAAAGGAATGCGATATTCGTGTTCAGCACTTCAAATAACCCCCTTAGGCAAAGTTTCAGCCAAAAATTTTTCTTGAAGATTTTGGGTCCGTGAAAGTGGAATAGTGCCCGATGTAGTAGTGATGCTCCATCAACGTTATAAAGAAAACAACAAACAGATGAAAGGAGCTTCATCAGTTCAAATGTTCTGCTTCCACATGATTTCACCTTGTTCCAGGTGATAAGAGGCGTTACATCGGTTTACCTATACTTTGGTATGTACGGAGCATCGTTTGCATGGCATGTTGAAGATATGGAGCTTTATTCTATCAACTACTTACATCATGGAGCGCCAAAAGTAAGTCTGTTGTTAGCTACTTCCTTTTTTAATTCAGTTTAAAGTAAAAGAAGCGGTTTTTTTTCGTAAAGTATTGGTTTGCCGTGCCTCCTGAGGCAGCGACGCGTTTCGAGAGACTCATGCGTCAACAGTTCCCTACCTATGATCGACAGTGCAAGGTGCGGCAGTTATCCTTTTTGTTTTTGTTTTAGTCATTGTCTAGCGAATTCCAGGCCTTCATGAGACACAAGAGTTTTTCGGTCCTTCCAGTTCTCTTGGATATGCACAGAATTCCATATGGAACTATGATACAACATCCAAACGAGTTCATCATTACCTTTCCTCATGTAGTTATTGTTATTTTTGGCTGCGATTCAAAGAGAATTTCAGTCTAACTTCTAGGGTTATCACATGGGTTTCAACTTGGGGTACAATATTGCTGAGAGCACGAACTTTGCTACGGATCGCTGGATTGACTTCGGCAAGAACGCCGTCTTGTGCAAATGTCGATCAGACATGGTTGAGATTGACATGACGGTATGTTACCTACTGTATGTAACCATATATCCTCATGAGGTTTTATATATACAGTAGCGACCACTAAGAGCGACCTCCGGCTGTAGTGGCGATCGCCACCACCGCCGGCGGTCGCCACATGGATAAAGTGAGTGAGGAAACCCCAGACGAAAGAGGGATGATAATCAAAGGGGCGTGGCAATTGATAGGCATCCTTCCGGTTATGGCCATCACTCACATCACCACTTCATTGTGGGCACATCCTCGAGAGTACCGGCGATGAGCTCCGTTTGGCAGCGTTCCAGGCGATCCACGTGGCAATCGATACGTATCATTTCCACGACCCTTATCTCTCCTATCGCCGGTTCATTTTGATTCATTTCGAACTGGCGAAGTCTGGGGATACTCTAAGTTATAGTCGGAAGCACTATTGAGGGCAGAATCTCTTGCGATAACTCAACTGGGAGGTGAGCTATGCGGACGAAATTTGAGGGTGTGATGAAGTTCAAAATATTTTTTGGAGTATTTCTACGATATCTGCTACTAGCTGAATTTCTAATATTTAAAAGACTGTATTGTCATTATATTTCAAAGATACGACAAAACAGTTTTCCATTAATTCCCATGTTTTTTTCTGCTTCAAACAAACAATTAACAAAACGGTTTTTTCGTTAATTCGTCCAATCAAATTTGTCATCCCATTTGACCAGCATAGAAAAAGCAGCATTAGCATTGTGGTGGAAATAATTGACAAATATGTGCCCAATTTATGGGAACTTTTTATTTTTTTTCAGTACTAGGCGAGTGCGAAAACGTGGAGCAAAATCCATGAATCCGATAAATACGAAGCTTAAGCTCAATAACCCGACTTAAATTAAGTCTGTGCTCATGCTAAGCTGCTGTTAGAAAGTACATAAAGTGTTTCAATCCATACACAAAATTGTTATCGATGGCACAATTCGTAAGTGAGTGATGGCAGAAGATTCCCTAGTCGATACGGCCACCGATGATATCTTATTGGGCTCTACTGTAGGCGGATAATCGCATCTGTGGATGACTTTGCGAACGGAACTTGAACGCAGCATCAAAACGTTGTTAACGAACTTTATAACAATCTTTTATTTTGTGTTTTTAGCCTTTTATGCAGAAGTATCGTCACGATGATTTTGAGAGGTGGTACTCATACTGGTATCTGCCGAAAACCACGCCAGTAATCGACGTTTCGCAGTGCAGAAGTGGGTAATAGACTTATCACTCCAAAACTTCTTAACATGAAGCACCAGAACGTCTTTATTGTTTTAGGGAAGAAACGGAAGGATGAACATATTAGCTCACTATGCTCAGATGTCAGCGCGAAAAGGCGTCGTAATACCTATGAGGATTTTATTGGTAAATAACCTTCTCAGACGAAATCCTTTCCTAGATCGGTATTTTGAAAATTTAAGGAGCTTGTCGATAACCGCACCTGTAGAGTATTTGCTGGAGATCATTCGTTACTAGAAGAATTGAAAAATGAACTGCAGAAGTGACCCAAAAAACAAGAGCCCAAAAACTGGTTAGAGGTTTCCTTCTTGATAACGTTCGACATTGAAACGGATTCTTTTCTTCTCCATCTAAGCAGATTTATAAACATTTCGCAGCGGTGAATGTATTCTCAAGGTCACTAATCCAAACGTGGTTTATTTGCGCCCATATCACACCGCCATCACATATCTGTCACTCGAGCTGGGGCAAAAGCAGTTGTCTAGGGCTCATGGCATCCTTCACAGCGACACCGTCGCGGTGAAGAAAAAGAATGAAAATGATGAGAACAAAATCTCACGAGTGCTCATATCTTATCACACGATTTGCGTTGGATGGCGTGTTGGCGTCGGAGCAGTTGCACGTAAGCAGTTGATGGCAAACGGTTGGGGCGACACCGTCGCTGCTAAGTAAATATGCCATGGGCCTAGTGCTGCATTTTAGGAATACCTTCGTTCCTGTAGTGAGTGGAACGGTTTCCGGCCGGGAATAGTTTGATTCATTGGAGGCGTTAAGGTGCTCTCGTCCTGTAGCTGCTGCTACATACTCAAGCACTTTCACCGGGTTGCCAGAAGCACCTTACGCGGCCTTCTCGGTGAAAGAGATGCGGTCTGGCCGGTCTCTTTCCGCGGCTTGCCCGGTAATGAGTGAGCCTCAATCAAACTATGGGCCGGGGCCTATCCGGTGCCTGATAAGAAAAGCCCGGGCCTGCCCGATACCTCAGAATTCCTGTCGGGCAACCCATATATGTGTTGTGGCTTCCTAAAGAATGAGCCTATAAGGATTAGGTGGTGCAACAATGGATTCGCACGAGATGAAGTAAAGTCCTCGATGCACAACTGGCCGTGAGAAGACTCGAAACACTTGGTGAAAACTTCTCCTTCAATCATCTCGACACTGGGCGTCGTGGAAACTCGACTTCCACCATCCATTTTCAAAAGTACATCATCTAATGTCATCCACAGTTCGGCGACCGCTCTTCACTTCGTTTTGTACCCCTCATTCATTAGCGGCCAAGCTCTAACGATTTCTCCGATTGAGATTTCGCCAGTTTCGACAACTCCATTTCTTTGTTTATCCTTGAATTAATGGAAGAGGCGATGACCTAGGTTCGGAACCCGTACCAGCTTTGAGGATTCCCAGCAATCGGTCAGAAGTAGTGGCCAATCACACCAAATCCTTTTCCGCCGTCGCTTTCTAGCGGCAGTGTTCCTTCACCCGCCGTGAATCCGACTGCTATGTCCGCTGACTTTTGTGACCGATTTCATGCTGATTCTCGAACTAGCTCATTCCTTTCCATCCGAAGCACCTCAACACATCAGCTCTTGAATGGCCTCTCGCCGAGCCTCCTTTACTATTTTCTACGTATTTGTGATGAGGTCTGTGCAGACTGTACACTTTTGGTAGGCTCCTTGCAAAGCCCTCTTAGTAACTCTGCGTTATTCCACACCGCTTCTTTTCGGTGATCTTCTCTGCGACCCTGATATCGGTCCTGTGGAAGATGCTTGTCGCTCACCGTGCGCTCCACAGTGTCTTAATTTGCTTCTTCCCGACTGCTCATGGGAATTTACAGCTTCCTAATTCAGAGTAGCGTTCTATTCCTCTATCATTGTTATAATTTCCTTTAATATTTTCCATTAATTAGTTAGATTTCTGTGGCCGGCACACTTTCATTTTTACTTTTCCCTATTTTTCAGAGTTCGTCTCTTTGCTCCCGTCTCGTGGGAGACAGTGCATGCCTTAAATTTTCTCCTTATTTGTTTGGTCTTTATTTGAAGCGAAAATTGTTGTAGGTGGCGGAATTTCGCCGTCTGACGAGTTTGTTTCACTGCACACACCATTGCCGCCCTCTCAATTGTCGCCGTCTATTTTGCGCGCCTCTTGGAAGAACAATATCTGTAAGTTGTTCTTGGTAGTCTTCCGTTAGCAATTTGTTCCAATCGTATACCACGGCGTAGGTTGATCATTCATTAAACTGGAGAGTTTTGTTCTAATTCTCAATGAACTGCACTCTGTTCTTTTTTTGTTGTGGCTGTATTTGGTAGTCTATTTTTCATCTCCATAAATCTCATTTCGAGAAATTTACGATCAATTTTTTTTCTCAAAAGAATCATGTTGAGTAGTTTGGTAGCCACAGAGATAGTACGCATATACCTAATCAAATAGGAAGGACGGGTTGAGAGAGGTACTCCAAGGCGAAGTAAAAGAACCCAGACATTATCCCTATGAGCACGAAAATCCACTACATTTTTATGGAAGAAGAGTTGATGTCACTTCTGAAGTCGCAACCTGACGTGGGTACGTAGCACAGTCAGAGGGCACACACTCTCGATACGAATCTTCATTGAAAAAACGAAACCATTGCTAGGAAAGCTACTGCTGCTGGATGGAAGCAGTGCTGTTGTGGCCCATGACTTTATCGTGATTTTGGGCTCGAGAGGAGTGGGGGTGCTCATCGCTCCATGTTGGTTGACTCTGCCTTATTACTGTAGTTTCGGTTGATTTCATCGTGTACAAATTACCACACACTTATTCGATATTGAAAGTTCGGTGGGGCTTGTTCTAAAGTTCCATGGAGCCTTTGCGGAGGTTACACGTCGGGTCACCTGCGGTGGGTTCTTAGATGGCTCCGCAGGAGTTCTGAAAGTTTGCTTGGGGAAAACTAAAGCGATAGGTTCAAGAAACTAGGAGAGCCACAGTGGATAGAATGAAAGAGCAATTCTTGCTAAATCCCTTATATGGTGGCAAAACTAACGGCGAGTAAACTCTCCTTACACTGCCTAAAGCTGAAGCCAGAATGATGCACAGTAGAGGGTTGTTAATAATGGATTATTAACAATGTGTCGTCGACGTTGTTCTCGTAGAATAGGGCGAGTTCATGAGCAATGGTCAATATGGGGTTTATGCTCAGAATGTAGGGGCGCCGGCGATCTGTTTGGTTTGAGTTTGGTACGGTAATGTCGACGGTCTTGCGCGTCAACTCGGTTCACCAAACTGTTACCGACATCGTCCTGAAAAATGGTTCTAGAGGCCATTTTGAGGTATTTTATGCGTACCGCTGGAATCTTCGTGTCGAAGAGATCCAGAATATCTTATTACCTCTACCACGAAAATGATGGGGGACTCTGCCTTCGATGCCGCTGCTTATAAAGAAATCGATTTCACAATTTCGCCTAGGAGGTGGAAAAGGACTCATCTTTATGAGAAGATTTAGAGAATTCTATTGAAGGTGTTGCTATCGCCAACCTGCTACAGCTTTTAACGCTTGGAATTTCTATTATTTGCAATTTGATTTATAAGCCGTCCTTTCATTCTCCTTTATTTGAACGCTATTCTTTCCCAATTTACTTTTTCTTTTAGCCTTGCTGTGGGCCAATGAGTCAGTTAATTTTTTTGCGGAGAAAGCCTTCAATCAGTCTGCCGCACGCTCATGGCCCCACTGTGCAGTTTGTCAGTACTTTCAACCTTTGCATATGTCATCATACTGCAGGGAAATTCCGGAAAGGTATACACACATACAGTTTTTCTTCTTTGTTTTTTCTTTGGCAAATATGCAGTACTTCAAGGTCCACAAGATTAGCTTTCGCGTTTTGCTTTGCTAAAGACGAACGTAGACTACCCACCGTGGATCTGTCCGAAGATGTTCTTCTAACCTGCTCAAACTGTGGAGTCACTGTGCATCCTTCTTGCTACGGCGGAGCGTCCAGTTCGACGATAACTGGTGAGTTCACGCATTTCACGAGTCTCGGCATAGACGAAACTCTCTAAGCAATTATAATGTGTCTTGCGTTGTATTACTTTATGATACAAGTGAGGATATCATGAGTGCGGAAATGATAAGGGTACCTTTAACTTCGACTGTAGGAAGTTAAACTCGTAGGATCGCGCCCCTCTCTTCGGGAATAGGTCTTTTTGAAGATTCAATTTATTACTCGTAATTTTCAAAATTACTCTGCAAAATAAACAAATACTTTGCATATAATGAACTCAGGAATAAAGCACAGGCCAGGGCTTGGCCCTCATACGCCAATCACGATACACACTGGATCAAACTGCCGTCATTTATATTCTTCTATTTTAATTTCCGCATGGATTCTTTTCCATCTACTTTCCATGTCTTTTGCCCTACTCCTTTTTGACTTTCGTCGTGAATCAAACGGCTATTTGGAAATCAGAATTTTTTTCTTTTTTTTTAACCAGGGCTTTGCCCATGTCACCTTTTTAACGCTTCAGTGAAGGGGGTCTGCTCCTGTGAAAAGTGAACATGGAAGAGCTTTGGTTCTGACTATCGCACCGACATTCCATGAAATCTGTCGGTAGGAATTTGTTGAAATGAGCAGAACTGCATCGTCGCCAGCCTGCCGGTGGTAGTTGAGCACTACCTCGCTCATCTGTTAGAGGATGCCATTCATCAGATTTTGGGGAAGCGTCTGTGCTTTATTTCCATAAAATGAAATGTATTTGAATTATTCAAACATGTGGTCCTGAAACTCATGAATAGCGTCCTCGATCAAGTGAGCGAGACCGCGCTCAACTACCACAGGCAGGCCGTCCGCACACGCACCACAGGCTCGTCTCACCTTAGCAACTTTCTACCGACAGACTATATGCTCTAAATAGTGCTTCGTGGTGCATCCATTTCGAAACGACATGTGCAAGTATGATATTGCAGGTGCTTGGCAATGTTTGCGCTGCAGAGACCGAGATGACGTAGCAATTCGTGGTAGATCGTGCCATTTGTGTGAACTGAGAGGGGGTGCCCTAATGCCATGCCGTGCAGGTGCAGACATTTCTGCTTTTGTGCACACCATTTGCGCCATTTTCAACCGGTCAGTTCCTTAATCTAACATGTGTAGTCCAGTAGGTTGAGGCGTACGGAATTCCACAACTCTTACCTCCATCCATATCGTTACCTCTAGCGAGCAGATTATTGATTCACATCTTAGGGATAACTAGATATAACGATAGACCATGATATGCAGATCAAAGGTAACGATATCGAGAGGTTGCAAGCGTTGCGGACACCAGTACGGCTTTTTCTAGAGGACCATGGTTCTACAAGATTCACTGTTAAATGTTGCTACGTTCTTTTCTTTTTCGTTGTTTAAAGCAGCCTTACTTTGTGACGATTTAGTCTCCTTTCTTTTTTTAAAGGTAGCACCAGTAGAAATTCTCGACTTAAAGCTGATGCGCGGGTGGCGAAGTACAGATTCAGCACATCCCCTATATAATAAACGGCGAAGGTGTTTCGCAATAGTCTGTCTGTCGCCGGGTGAATCACCGCAGCAGGGAAGCCGAGGGAATACGTATTTTTCGAGTTTTACCATAGAATTCTCTGTGTTAAAGGCATATATTCGCGGAAGAGGGCAAGATAAAAATTGGCGGAGGTTTCAAGCACATACTGGGAAGAGTGTTACACAAATTACCGGGAAAGAAAACTCGGGAGCGAAGATTTAGCATGCCTGCCGTCAAGATGCTTGAAGTGCAGGCACATTTAGAGCTCAGGTGAACAAATTCAAAAAAAGAAAGTCGAACATCCTTCCTTTACTCACCTTCTTCACAAGTCGTTTTTTTTTAAACTACCCCAACTTCATACACAATGCATCTAAGCTAGCAGAAGCTCGTTCGGAACTGTTTTGGATCATTTTGATGGTCATCCAGCGGACGCAGAGTCTCACCACAACTTCTCTGATACAACTCTTCAAATAGAGGGTCTGTCTGAAACTTTGGAGGGACTGTGTATGAATGGCTACAAAGGCATGAATAATATGACCGAGGGTGTTTTGCAACATGGTCGGGCGTTGATGTTGCCACGTGAGGGAGAAAACGGCATAAGGCCAACAATCATGAAGGAAATAAAGCTACGGCAATGTATTTATTTCCCTTATAGTTTTCGGCCCCTTCGTTTTCCCCTTTCCATAATTTCCTCCCTCTGCATACCATCACAACCTAAAGCAGATGGTTCCGGGAAAGGGACTCATGACCACATCCGGATTAAACTTCTAGAAAAGAGAACTACCTAACTGCACTTCAAATGAAAAGGACCGGAGACTATTTAGATAAGAGAAAAAGGCATCAGAAATCCCGTCAGCAAATAGATTCACCTAGGAAGCCGATTCAGTCGAAGATCCCAGGATAGCAGATCCCTATTCCAAATTCTTGCACAAAGAAAAAATTAATAAAGTAGGCTCGCAGAAAATCACTGTCATCCGCGAAGCTGAGCCCGGCTCCAATCACTGTCAGCCGCGAAGCGGCGCTCTGGCTCGGGATTTCTTTTAGAGTTCAGCTAACCCAGAGGTAACGTGGCTTACGGGTCCGAGACAGAGCGCCGCTTCCGGACGAATGCTCCGATGTTGGCTGTGTCCAGCCATGAAACCCTGCGAGTTCTACGCCTTTCGTACTCCCATTGCGCCAAACCACGCGCAGCAATGGCTTGGCTGGCGCGTCGACCCGGTGAAAACTCGGACCGGCGCGAACACGGGCAGGCGTGTTCGCGATGACAGTTGCAATTTCTCTGCAGGCAAGCCATCATTATTTGTGTTCGTTTCACATTTGTGATAAGTCGAGTCTGTACTTCACCACCCACGCATCAGCTCCGAGTTGAGGATTTGGACCGATGCTGCCTTTAAAGGCAGCAGCTGTCGAATTTCTATACTCTGAGTTAAACTGCCAGTGATGATTCACAGTGTCAGCGTGTCACAGCTGTTGAACTAACACAAGAATCATATATTACCTCAGAAGAAACTCGAATCGTAATTCTAAGAGAAGTGTCTTGCACGCTCTCAGCAACGCCGCGCCAACTAACACAGATCCGCTCACATGAACAAGCGCGTGACTTCTGCGTGGCGGGACTCACAAGTGTCAAGGAGCGCGATAATATGCAAGGAAAACAGCACCTGTATTTCCCGGGCTTCTCGTATGTTTCACTGAGTTTCATTGCCGCGTATGTACTCTACCTTCCTCATTATCACGAAAACCAGCAAAATCTCAAACACGAAGATTTGGGTACTGAATTCAGATTATGGTGTTGTTTGCTGAAGAAATCGTACTCAATTAGTCAAAGAATAGTGCATTGCACGAGATTGAAAGAAGCAGATCTCATGACATGCGTGCCCGTGGAAAACACGGTTTTTAAAAGTCAAATCCACGCAAACACATGTGTTTCCAAATCCGATGCAAATCCGTGCGAAACCCACGGAAAAACTCACGAATCTATCAATCTCGTGCAGAACTCATGCATACTGATGCAAAACACAGTTTCTAGGTTTCCTGATTAGAAGGGCTCGAGGGCGAGATGCCAATTGTGAGCACACTAATAAGTAGTTCAGTGAATGATGAACTATGCAAGATCAAAGCACTTTATTCGGCTGTAGGTATTTTTCTTTTGGAAAAGGTAAACTGTTTTGAGGAACTCTGATCTCCTCAGTCGCGCATAGCGAAGTTGACAGCACATCATCACGCCTGCTTATAAGGTTTGAGAATTTGCTTGGAAATGTTACAAGCTTGAGGTTAAAGGCAGTGTGTCACCTTATTCCACGTGTTGTAGATGTTCACAGATCCTTGGTCTCCTCCCCACACTGGTTCTAAAAATGTAAGCAAAATGCCATGGAAGTGACGAAAACCCCGTTTTCGGGATGGTCCAAAGTGCAGTTCACGGACCGCTTGGGTGGAGCGGTCCGTCAGTGTTCTGGCTGCCGGCCATACTTGCAGTGTTGACTAACAAGTGTTTACGTACTCCTTTACCACATTCGCATCAGTGGACGTTTTGCGTTCTAAATCCTAAGGACTAAGGCCAACGCGAACTCGTTGTTTATTTCAAGGAGATGACCTTGTAAAGGGTATATTTGGTGCGCCTACTAAGAATATGAAGGCTGTTTCGCATGCTGAAGCGTTTCTGTAATGTTATGATATTCATACTGCACACACTATAGAGAGCCGTCTTCTTCAGGATCTTGCCAATAGAGTGTTGCACTCTATTTTTTTCGATTATTCGAACATTCAAATAAACGAGTGTTTTCATATCGCCGAGTTTCCAAATAAACGAATATTTTGAAATGGTCGAATATCCGAATCATCGAATGTTCCTCTTACGCCCAATATTTGAACATTTCGAATATTCAGCTTTTTCGAGCATTTGAATGTTTCGGATGAACGTATATTCACATTATTACTCGAATATTATTCATTTCGGTCAACACTCTACTGGGCAACAATAAGCTAAGCTGATCTGGCAGTTGCGAGCAGAAGTGGAATACCCCGTTAGGAAGGCTCCGCCCTCGTTCACTCGCAGATCGGACCCAAGGGAAGGGCATCACTCTGGAGAGGGCGTCCCTCCGCCGGCCCATCATGGACCAGCATGCAAAATTTGGTCCGAATCGGTTCACTCTCCGCGATTTCTATTCGGAACATACAAACACACACACCAACAAACTTTCACTTTTATATATACAGATGTTGGGCGCACCCCCCCCCCCTCTCCCGAGAATGGGTCGCCAAATCTTTGAAATTACTTTACAGTACATATAAAAATCTTGTATTAGTTTGTTTTTGTTTATTGTTATTTTATAAATATTGATTATTTACTATTTATTATTGAAATTAATATTTCTTTTATTAATTTTATTTTCCGTCTGGGTCCCCAAAACGGCGGAGACCCCAATTTTTTTTCCCCGCCCCCCACCTCCCGCCCACTTTCTGCGTCCGCCACTGGTTACTATTCTCTACCTCTCTCACTTACCTCACCCCCACCCCCACCCCACAACTTCAACTACAATTATGATAGGCGTAGGGCATTATACCTGGAGTGCACGGCGGGGACGAGTTCTACGATTGGCTAATTGGATGAAGTGACCATTCGCAGAGCTCGGTCCACCGCCTTTTCCAGGCGTAGCGCTCCACACCCAATTTTGAGCGGGGATCGAAAAGTGCATGTCTTTTACCAATACTACTAGGAGTTTTCAGGCGCACTGTATTCAACGACGCAAGCAGACCTACATGTTGCTATACGCACCCTCCTCCCAAACAAACATCTCCGAGAGGGATTCTGTACGTTCTCATCTTTAATCTTAATGATTGTGGTAACATCGGCGTATGACTGATATATTATTTGGAAGATATATTATTTTTTGTTTACAGCAAATATCTTCCGCACGACTATGTGTTCGCTATGGGAGAGATATACGAATCCTCCCGCTTTCAATGTGATTTATGTGGAAACAGCAGAGAAGGTCTCGTGAGATGTTCCGTATGTGACGAGGTTTGTGACTTAGAGCACGCAAAATTTCCAAGAACTACAGTGAGCGTCGATGGAAGTGCTGTTTTTGCGCACCCGGGAAGCACGCAGCACCGCATCGCTCACGCTGGAATTGTTGCCGTGAGAGCAAAGTGTAGAGTATTCTTGATAGTTGCTCCTTTTTCTTAGCTGACATCAGGTAAGATGAATCTCTTGTTCTCCAGAGTTTGTCCCATTTGCTGGCGGGATCTGCTTTACTGATTCCTTGACACCATTTTGTCCTACCATACTGCATACCAACTGTTTTGAATCGGTGTGCAAGGTGTCCATCCATCGTTGCTTATGGCGTTCTTTTGGTCGTTTGTGTATTACGCCGAGATTGAAGCCGATTTTGCAAACGCTGTCGTTGTCAGCACGAAGCGCGTGGTCATGCCATCGCAAGCGGGCTTTGCGAAGCTTGTACGTTATTGGAGCGACACCAAAGTGGATGTCTTGATTGCAGATGCAGTAAAGTCGCGTAATCCCAGCCATCCAGCGTAGCATCTTCATTTCCATGACGCTGAGGCGTCCGACCGTTCGGCTCAGGTCACAGTGCATATCTTGGCAACGTTGCTATCCTTAACGACTCACCTGCTTGCCCCCGTCCCCCTCCCCTGATGCAGCCGTTCGCGAAGCATCGAAAATTTTCGCATATTATTTTCCACAGTGGGCCCTGCGAATGGGCGTCGATTCCCGCGCACGCGGTAGTCTTTTTGTGCTTTGAATTCATTTGACACCATGAAAGATGTGATGTGACGTAGGGTGTTCGTCAGCCGACTTGTAGTTACGGCCTGTCGCTCGCATTCGATTGACGGGGGAAGGATTCCCACCCCACAAGATTCAC
>JARK01001384.1:1133179-1161711 GCA_000688135.1 Ancylostoma ceylanicum
GGGGGGGGGGGGGGGGGGGGGGGGAATGATGTAGCTGGAAATTTACGTCCTCTTGCTGAATTCACGCTTTCCGGAGTTCTGGGTTCTATCTCTTTCCATCTTTGTCTGGCACACTCCTACGTGTCTCTCATTAGTCGCGCTCTAACGTTTTTGATATAAAAATCTGTTTCTGGATAACTATATTAAACAGTTCTATCATAAATGCTACGCTATATAAACTGTGCACTTTATGTGCATTACCATGCTTTTGTATTGTTACTTGCTTTCTTTAATTCTTCCAAATGACATTGTTTTCCACTAGCTTTTGCTGCACTTCATTTGTGCGCACGAAAAGTACTAGGCATGTAGTAAACAGGGATGAGCGGATACGGGATTTTTCACTTCCCGGATAACGGTGCGGACAACGGATAGGCCGAAAATCACCGGATAACGGATGACGAATAATCATCCAGGAAAGCACTTTCTAGTGACAGTCATCATAGCGAAACGTGATTATGTCGAGAATTTTATGAAAAAAAGTTAGTATTATACAAGAGGTTATACCTCTCACAATAATAGCTGCACCATTCAAAGCAGAAACTTTATACTGCTCATAAGAGACATCGTCTTCGGAGAGATTTTTTAGCGAATATCATCTTTAGGAACAACATGGAGAAAAACAGTTTTTGGAGAGTTCACTGAGAAAGGCCGCTTCTCGGCGCTCTGTCCCGGGTCGATGTGTCTTTGTACCTTCGGGTCAGTTGAACTCGATTTAAAAAAACGCGAGCCAGAGTGTCCCGAATCCATGCACCACTTTTCTTTTCGGCCAGCTGAACTTAAAACCACTATTCTCCAAACGAAGCGCACCTTTGCCGCGCTTAGCGGATGACAGTGATTGTCTTCGAATAGTTTTCTTTTTCACCAGTTTCTTTTTCGGCGGATGGTTTTTTTTTCTTTTGAGTTAGTCTGCTCTCCATACTTACCAGCGTCCAAAGCTATGAAGGATATGAATGCTTTGCCGAATTGGCATAGTTTCTCCAAAATTCGGAAGGATCTATTGAGAAGCTAGATTTCCTCGACAGATAATATTCCATTCCCTGAACGAAAAGTCAAATCAAAACGAGATTTTGAAGAAGTTTACGAAGTTAGAATGGTGAGTTGGTAAGGTGTAAAGAAGTTCTTTCCGAGAACGCTTTTGCTTTGGTAAAAGCTACCAATCGAAATCTTTGGACTCGCACTTGACTCACAATCACAAACTAACCATTAGACTTTATGAGTTTAAAGGACACTGATATCGAAGGATCGACGCTCACAGAAATTGTTCAGAGAGAAAACGCTTGCTCCAAGGATAGAACTGCACAAAGCGTTTTGCGGATGACTTCTCCTTTGCTGCACTTCATTTGTGCGCAGGAAAAGTACTAGGCATGTAACAAACAGGGATGAGCGGATACGGGATTTTTCACTTCCCGGATAACGGCTAAACGGACAACCGGATACAGATAATCCGCTCATTCCTCGTAACAACTATAGCGAAGACTGTGCAGGAAAGTAGTAAAACCATCACAAAAAAAAAAACGTTTACTACAGAAGCTTATCCTCGATGAGGTGTCTGTTGTTTTTCTCTACCATTTCTCTCACATGTTGGTGAAGGTGACAGAAAGTGAAGTGAATATCAAAGCTCATGCAGCAGGGTAGGTACCTCGCAAAAAGGGGACGGTGGTGCTAGGCTTAATGGTTGAAGTAATCGCGCGTTATGCGATTTGCACTAGCATTAAAAGTCTGGGGCCTGATCTCGAATTAGTTATTCAAGTTTCCGGCGCTCTTTTTCCGATGGATGACGTCCATTTTTGCTGAGCTGGCTGTGAATACTATGCGTAGATACATGCGAGCTTGCATCAAGCAAGGAAACTGTGTCGGCGGCACTTTATCAGGTATCGCGTTCTCCAGGCAAACGCATACTTGGCTTGAAGCCGACTTCACATAACTTGCGATTCTAATACTGTTCAGGGAGTTTCTAACGCCGACGACGTTGTCGTGAGCGTCGTCGTTCCGGACACGATGCGGCGGCGGTTCGTGCGACGCATTTCTTCCATGCTAAAATACTGCACCCGCCACACTTCATTCCCGCGCTCACAACAAACGTTCACTCAATTATTTCTCCGTCACAAATCCGTGCTTTGTCCTGCTCTTTACTCTGCCGAATTGGAGAAAGTTCAAAGGCAGCACCAGTTGAAATCTTCGACTCGGAGCTGGGATATTTCAAGCCTACGGTGTTTCTTGCAGAAAAATTCAATTGTAACTCTACACTAGTCTAACTCAGTAAATCTTATTTTTGATTAGTGGTCGGAGCATACACTTCGTCTAGCACCGCAAGGATGAACAACACTGGTCTTGCTCTAGGCGCTATGCGACTGCCCGTAAGGTCTATCGCTGTTGTTGAGCTCATCTGGAACTAATTAGCTCGGGTATGTCTTGACAGTGACCCGGAAATCCAGGCGAACTCCAACAAGGATTTCTGCCAGTGCCGCCTTCAGATTTTTTTCAGGAAAGGTCTGCGGGTGTGTATCATCGTCAGGGAAGAAGGGGCGTAACCAGGCCACTCTGATTGGCACATTCGGGCCGTTTGTCACGCCCACCTGTTTGCCTTGTACGGCATTAAGCACAAATAGACCATATGTCATGGGAGCGACGCCGTTCGAGTTCAAACAGATGGGCATGACGGGCGGCCCGAGGGGCCAATCACAGCCGCCTGGCTACGCCCCTTTTTCCCTCACGATGACATGCACCCAAGATTTGCAGGAGACTGTTGCCTTGAAGCAGTTGGCCTCAAAACATTTTCAAGAAATGTAGGCTAACAATTCTGCCTGCAAATCCACAGAATCTTCAAGGAGAGCTCCACTGTTTAGATAATTCTGAAGGCCCAAGGAATGCACTCGAAAAGAAATGAAAATAGGATAGAAGGCAATTTAGTACTCTCCTTTCATATCCAATTCGTTTTAGAACTGTTTCTGAAAACTCTAAGCTTACGTTGCTGATTACGTTGAGAATTGCGCTGAGAACACTTTCCACCCTTAGCAACACAGAACAAGAAGGGTTCACACCTGTATAGTGCAAGCGAAAACTGTCTAAGCACTCCCATCGTAATGAGCACATATCGTTCAAGTCTTTAAGTTTCTCTTTTTTTTCCACTCCGAAGAGTTGGCTTGCGGAAATAGGGAACATCTATTGACGACTGCGAGATGACTATGCAAAATCTGTGAAAGATGGATATTGGTAAAGACATGGTGCGAATCTGCTCCGAAAATTGCTTGGATGAAACAACCAAGCCCAACATTTACAGTTGGCTCATAACCTGGCCCGCATACAGACTTGAGCAGCCATTTTGATGCACTTTTAATCATCTGAATGGCTGCTGGCTTGTGTGCCAATGTAAGGGTTCCTCAAAAGCAAATTGGGTGAGATTTGATTATCATCAGGAGCGCGGAGTAGCCGTGGTTTTCCCTCTCACGTTTCTTATGAACCGTTTTCATGGACATTCGCAGACGATGTGCAAATGCAAATGAGATGACCACTTTGATTAGATATCCCTCCCTTGTGAGTTCCACATCCTCGAACTAATATCTCATGGATTTACATTCCATGTTCGGCACTCCGTTCCATATTCTCTTTTGTCATGGAAGGAAAAAAGTGAGGCACATAGTACGATTCACTGTTTTCAAGAATTTACTCGCCTTTTTTGCCACCCTAGAGTTCTCCAGCCTCTTCTATTATTAGGTAAACATTTATTGCTGCCAATGAGGAGATCTGTTCCACGATTAGATCTTTTTTTTTGTAGATATATCTAGAGATATCTCTATCTATCTCTATACATGTAGATACTTTTATCTAGAGACTGTTTTAACCTAACCGGACATGGTAGCACATTAGCTGTTGCCATCAGCGGTTGTTGTTTTCGCTATTTTTGGTTCTTTTTGAGTTTGAATACCATTACCCGTTCAAATTAGTCTTTTTCCAGCGGCTTTTCTCTGCTCAAATAGCGGGTTATTTAAAAATATAACTCTCTGAGGTGTGCACAGCTGCTGATTGTACTAGTCACTAGGATTGATTCAGATATCTATTCTCTGTGCTGCGTTCACAGATTGAGGTTAGTGCATAGGCGCTACCAATGGACACATTCGTGTCCTTTTGATATCTCGTCTCATGGTGAGCTCATTATTCAATGATCGCTTAGCTACAAGCCATAACTGCATATCTCTATAGGATGTCTCTGTCATTCCTAAGTACAGGGTATGCGCAAATTATTGGTGCGTGGCTTTTTTGAACCCCAATCAGCAGTGCTTGAGCGAATTCATAGGCCATGTTGTGGGTATCTTTACTGCAGCAATACCTACTGAAAACAACAGCTCGTTTATCAAGTGATTTCTTTTCTGGTCAGTAAAGCCTTGAGGGATCCTTCAGATTAGACCATATTTTCACCCCTCGGCACGCAGTTATTATTTCAGAAGATTTTTTTTCAAGATATTTGGTGAACGGATTTTAAATGTAAATAAGTGAGTGACGTGGACAATCTCTATGACCTAAAATTCAGTGAAATCACCAGGGAAACCACTTTCGAATCAATTTTGGTTTGCAAACTGGGGTTGAGTGAGCTTGTAAAAACAACTTCCTACTCCCAGAATTGGGAGTCTTCCATGCTTTCAAAACATTTACCGCCTTTGCTCTTACTGCAGATTACCAGTCCTGAGCTGACAAAAAATGGCAAAATCGGTTTGTTAGTTATAAAGCCTATTTAGACCACGGTAATCATCCACTGGTCCAATCCACGATGAGCACGCAGTAGCCGAGGTTTAGTTGTGACCTATCATACATGGATGGTCGGAATCTTCTGAAGGCTGCCCCCAAAATTCTGGAAAGAAGGTAGCTGTGACCGACCCCGTGTCCCGAGCGGTTTGAGCGGGAGGTTTCCTGAAGCCTGTATAAGCAGAGAAGTAGGCCATTTAGGGAACCAGCCATTTTCTACGATAGAAGTGGCTCATGCCAAGACAACTGCAGCAGAACTTATGGATTTGCTCAATCCTAACTGAGTGGGACTAAAAACCACGTGCCAATAATTTTGTAGACCCAATGTTGGAACTTCAGAAAAAGTTGACTAGAAAAGAGACTGTAGACTATTGTGGAAATCGTGTATGTCGAGGTACCTCTACTCAGTTACATATATGACAGGTTGACCTCATTCCCCATACAATCAGTGGCCCGTTATTTATCTAATCGCATCCTTCGAAGTGTTTCCCCACCTCTGCATATCCTGCGGAGCAATATACTGATACCAAGTGTTGTGTATTGCTCGTGTGTTAACATTCTTGTCAATCATACGTTCGTTTCAACTGTGTTTTGGTGCTCTGGCGTGCAAGGAAGTTTAAGCATGAGTGGTTTCTTTTCCCATTAGATCGAAATTTCCTTATGAATACTATCTGGTGTTATGGACTTTACCAGTTAGTGTTTGACGGAGGAATTTGGAAAAATGTTCCAATAGTTGCTTTCAATTTGTTATATGTTTGCTTGATCTTTTTCATATAATTGGTGCAGTAGGTGCCTCAACTCTGTCATGTGCAGAAAGAGTAATACAAGGTGCGGAAAAAGTATTGATAATTTTTCCCTGATTTTTTTCTTGGAGATAGCCGAAGGTCTCTTTAGATCCTTCCATGGCTACATTCTCATTTTGGAAACAAACCATATGTGTTCCAACAAGATACAACGCCAGCTCATAGGTCCCTCCAACCATACGTACGATAGGGGTGAGACAGTGGTCAAAAAAGTGAAGGTTGTCTGGGCCGAAAAGTGAAGGTTGTTCCGCAACCAGAGCTTCGATAATGCTGAGGAAGGGTTCATCAAAGTGAACGATGACGTATACAAAACAGTGAAAGCTGTTTCAAACATGGATTCAACCGAAACTATTCTAATACTACTCAGAAAATGAAGAAAAGATCGTTTGTTCGAAGATGGAACGCCGAAGATGAGAATTGCGCCGGCTCCCTGCTTTCGTGCCGGGACCAGCCCTCAGCCTAACGTAGAAAATGCCCCAGCTCGATTTTTGCCAAATATCTCGGTAGTTCCACAGAACTGTATGTTGCGCAGTTGTCAGCGATTTTCCTCACGAAATTCCCTACAAAATGACACCAAGTGCGACAAATTTCATCAAGAATCCAGGGAGAAATCAATTTTTAAAACCTAGACGGGGGATTTGCGTCCTTTAAAATTTCTCAACAATCTTGAGATATCGTGTGTTGCGCAGTTGTCTATTGAATTAGCGACATCATTGCGCATGCAAAGCCCATTGTAGCAGGTGCCCTCATCTGAAACTGACCCAGAAAACGGGTCATGTATGAAAACGCTTTTTTACTTCATATCTCTTTCAGATCAAAAAACCAGGTGTTGCGCAGTTGTCAGCTGCCGAGCCCGTAAGATTCCGAGTAGAATAGTATATAACACTTGATACTTCCTTTGACGCTGGGCTGAAAAAGCCTGCCTGAGCCAAATGCCCCGTGTAGCTCAGGGGGGTTCGCGAGAGAGCACGCAGTTGGGAGGGCGCCAGACGCGAGGGTGAGCCAGACGGGGTATTTGGCTCACCCTGGTTTTTCCGTCGGGTGTGAACGAAAGTATCAAGTATTATATATCGTTCTGCTCAGAATTTCATTCTCAATTCAGCTTACAACTGCGCAACATCCAATCATCTCAAATAAGCAAGATAATCCTCTCTTCACGTTTTCATGAATTTCTCAGCCATTTTCAGTTGCATCTTTGTGTTCTTGCTGTCATCTAGTCCTCAATAACATTGGCAAGAAGTCTGACAACTGCGCAAAGCTCAATTTCCCAAATGAAGAACGATATTGTCGGTCAAACCGTAATTTTGCCGCAAATTCCCATCAATTTCATGGAAACATTTTCTTCAAAGGAATCGATCGGCCATGTATGAACATCGGCTTTTTTTAGAGTGTATTGTGTGAAGAATTTAAGCCACAACTGCGCATTTCATGTAAACCTGCTTTGCCCGAATTACAATGCATAGTTTCATTCCCTTTTTTTGGTCCGGGACTGGGTCCCGGACCCATCTTATCCTTTTCGCCATAGGTGAAGGTTCCCCATCCGGGCCCAATCAAAAGTGATGGTGGCCTGAGACACGTCTCAGGCTATCGGACGTATGCCTCCAACCGTAATAGTGGAGCCAAGCAAATCTTGGCGGTTTAACTTCTTCTCAAGACTGGCCACCGAATGATCCAGATTTGAACTCACTTGATTGCTCACTGTGGCAAAATTTTGCAAGCAAGAAGCTGTGCCAAACCTCACATGAATATGGCTTTTTCAAAAATTGCTCTGACCCGTGAATGGAATCTCGATGCGGGCTATGTACAGGGTGCGCCAAAATTACTTGCGCGTATATTTTTTTTGTCTAAAAACCTGAGGGTTGACCGAATCCATGAGCCATTTTGGAAGTATGTTGGCTTCAGCTATTTTTACCGTAAACAACAGCTACTTTTCAAATCGGCCTCTTTTCGCATCTACCTAGGCTTGAGAAATCTCCCTAGCCAAGAGCTAAAAAATCGCTTCTTATTCGTGGTCGGTCTCTGTCCCGTTCTTTACAACTTTTTCTGAGGTACACTTTCGAGTAATCTGAACTTATATTGACGGTAGTTTGAGGCTGAGTCTCCATCACCGAAACCGTGTGATGATTCAAACCATCAAGTGCTTGTGGCGCTTTCAAGAGGCGTTATATTTGATAGGCCAATTTCGCTGGTTTTCGCGATTTAATGAGTAGTAACGAATAGTGAATGGAAATCTGGTGACTGTTCTGAAATCTTTGAAGTTCCTTAATTCTGCCAATAAAACTTTGTACCTGAAAACTGGTTGAGTGCCACTTTACAGAAAAAATATTTCAAATTCGGTCTGAGGATGAAATTTTCCACTTTTCCGCTTGCAGTGGCTCTCTTCGTTACACCCTCTTTTTTGCAGTCACACGGGTTTCTATTTGAATATGTTAAAATATGGGGTCTGCCCTATTACGCCACGGGAGTCAGGCTTGTTGAAAGTCGTCTTTAAAAAAATTAGGAAGGAACCTTGTGAAATAAAACCTGCGACTGGTGGAGTGCGCTATCAGTAGACCTCTTCAAGCCTGTACAGGCGCAGAACTGAGTCATTTGGAAAACAACTTAATGTTTGGAGTAGAGATGTCTCTATCGAACATTTTTACAAAATGGCCCGCGAATACGCTCAACCGTCCTTGTTTGAGATTGAAAAATGTACGCGCAAGTAATTTTGGCGCACCCTGTATCTCCAGCGCACCGTGAATGCCCTTCCAGGCCGTCTCCGCGAGTGGATCACGGGAAAGGAGACCGAACTGAAAGTAAATTATGGAATAACAGTTGTTACTTAGTTGTTAACCTTACTCAGTAAAAATTATTGGAAAAATTCTTTCTGTGGCGTTGAGGTGGAGGTTAACTATCAATACTTTTTCCGCACCCTGTAACTATTTTCTCATCATAGCAGTTAGTTGTCCCATTGCATTCGTTTCAGTTTTTCTCTTTCAGAAAAGGGAAGAACGAGATGCTCCGTACGCTGCAGCAGCAGAGGTTAGTCACAGTAGGACTTCTATTCGTGTTCAATAAGTTTTTTTTTTGTTTTTAACTGCTGAGAGTCAACATGAAACGCTCATGAACGATGAATTTTTGGAATTGACGGCACATAGTAGCGCAAGATAGTTACTTCACGCGGCACGGTAGCGCTGCCGTGCGTCTTCCAGTCTGCCAGAGTAGCCATTTGATTCGATCGAGTCAAATCGAGTCGAGTTTCAAATAATTCGACTTTTGAGTAACTCGAAAAGTCGACTACTCGAACAGGCTCGGAAATCAAATTGTTCGATTTATCGGCAATTCTATGCAAAAACAACGAAAAATTACGTTATAATATAATACGTATGCACTTATGTAGACAGTGTTTGTAAACAAAAACTACTTATCTGACTTGTTCGATTTTTCAGCTCTCGTAGTCTCTCGACCACTACCCTATTACGTGATGGTCCTGAAATAGATCTCAGCGACCCTAAACAGCTGGCCTTACACAAACTTTACCGACCTGAACGAATAACTCCACTGAAGAGAGGCCTGGAGCTGCTCAAAACACCAAGTTTGAACAAGGTGACTTTCCCACTGGGAAGAAATTCGCTTGTTGCTCTGTGTAGTTCACAGCTTTTAGGGCATGGCCTTTTCACTATACGAGCGTCAATATCTTGGTATCCATGGTCTTCTTCCTCCTGCCTTCATGACCTCTGAACAGCAGGCTTACCGTGTCATGACGAAACTCCGCGAGCAACCTAACGACCTTGCCAAGTTAGTTATCTTCTAGCCATCCCACTTTTTATACGCAGGAGGAGTGCATTGCAGGTATATTCAGCTGGATAGTCTGCAAGACCGGAATGAGAAGCTCTTTTATCGAGTTCTGTGCGACAACATCAAAGAATTGATGCCAATTGTATACACCCCGACTGTCGGTCAAGCATGTCAGAAATTTGGCTTCATCTATCGCAACCCCAAGTTTGTGTTTACTACAATCATTTGACTATTAACGGATGGTTCTCTGTTTGTTTCAGGGGACTTTACATAACCATTAACGATAACTCTATTAGCAAAATATATCAAATCCTCGCCAACTGGCCGAGCACAAATATCAAGGTAAGTAATTAAGATTTTTCACAGGTACATTCTTTTTCAAAAGCGGCGATACTTGAAAATTTGTACCTAACATTTGTCTTTCACACCTCGATGTCCGAGCTCCAGTTGCTTTTTGGTGCATTCTCGTACGAGTTAAAACAGTGTCTCACCTCAAGGTCATTTTTGAGTAATGGACATAAAAAGAATCTCGAGGCGATACTGATCACGATGGAGTATGTATTACAACTCTCCCAGCCTTGGCCAGTGGTGCACGAGGCCACATGGGTTACTCCATCTGGTTCCGCCGCCGATGTGACCTATGTGATCTACACGATGCTGGGCTTGTCCAGCACAGCTTTGGTGTCCGTCCACGCAAGTCCACTTACAGGCTCGGTCACTCGTCCATGCGCAACTGTACCCACGGGCGTGAACAAGCGCGCTCTGAAACGCATGGAGGACAGCACTTTGTTTCTGTGGATTTCTCGAGCTTTTCGCGCTAGTTCATCACTAGATATAAATTCCACGGCCGTCAAAGTTTTCGGAGTTCTGCGAAAAAGCACTTCGAAGATTTCCTATTTCACTGCAGTGGGAGGTCATGTAGGAGTGCGATTCAAGAAACATCAAAGGCATAGGACATGCTGGCGACTAGGACTCATGAACGCATAACTGGGCGAAACCAGGTTTGTATACCTATTTTTGCGTTCTGAGTTTCATGAATCCTAGTTCCACAAGGCTTGTGGGTGCAGTAGAAAATCTTTGAAGCGCTCTCCTGAGCGGTCCAGGTCCGATCATCGGGGTCAACCTCGTGCACTTTTCTTGTTAGATGAATTGGAATCGCACAACTCAGCCGCTCCTTCCTGTCTAGCTACAACGCTCCAAAGCTACGTGGATACTTTTCACCTATGTGGTGTGTCAGGATCTGTGAGAGTCCACACGTCACCGCTGCGATACCGTACGGAGTTGTTTGCACCTTCAAAGAGGTGGCGCGAAGTAACCAAAAATAAATCAGGTTCAACAGGGGCACGCTGTGCTTACTCTTCTCTTTGAAAACTACTTGCTGTACCTAATCCCTTTGAATTGCTCATTACAAGAGCCATCAATTATGACTTATTTGGTATGCCGGTGAGCTGCGCCGAGATATCTTATGTAAAAACCTTCGTCTTAAATCATATTCTATCACAACATACATTCTTATAGGCGTCTATCGACTTGAATCACTGAATTTTTCATTTTCAGGCCATTGTGGTTACGGATGGTGAGCGAATCTTGGGTCTGGGTGATCTGGGAGCTTATGGTATTGGCATACCCGTGGGTAAGCTGGCTCTTTATGTAGCCCTAGCTGGTTTGTTCCCGGAATGGTGTCTCCCAGTGCTTATCGATGTTGGCACCGACAATCAGGTTAGGACGCCTTTTCCTCTTCATTTAGCACCTATTTAATATCCAATCTTGTTTTTAGGCCCTTCTAAATGATCCCTTCTACACTGGCCTGCGTAGGACGCGTGTTCGCGGACCGGAATATGACACTTTAATTGACAACTTCATGAAAGCCTGTACAAAACGGTACTACCCTAGGTGTTGTGGGGTTGTTCTTGTTTTACCAAACATGCACACAGAGTTACAGGTTCGGCCGCGATACCCTGATTCAGTTTGAAGATTTCGGAAATCAGAACGCATATCGTCTTCTGGACAGATACAAGAACGAATACTGCATGTTCAATGACGACATCCAAGGTACATTGTTAGATCCACATGTTGCTGTTTTGATCCAGACTTGATTGGTTCAAAGGAACTGCCTCTGTCGTCGTGGCTGGCCTGCTGGCGACAACAAGAATCACCAAGAAAAGGCTGTCCCAGCAAAAACTCGTGTTTTTAGGAGCAGGGGGAGTGAGTTTTACATAGGAGACCCACGGTCTTATCTATTAGTTGAATAGTTACTAATAGTGAATGGTTTTATTTGCCGTAAAAATCCTATTATTTTCATGCTAATAGCCTTTTTTCTTAGTCAACACCATCCTTCGTGTGTCTTTTACATGATATATCAAGTTTAGTTTTTTATATACATACAGTACAGTCAATATATAGTTTTTTCAAAAAATACTTGCCTCCCGCTAAACTGCGCGTCGACTGAGCCACGTCGCAGCACGTATGATAATGCATAGAGGGCGCGGCGCGGCTTAGCAGACGGGCGGTGGATGCCGGAAGCAAGTATTTTTTGGAACGACTGTACAGTTCATAACATACAGTCCTACCAACGCAAGAAATGCTGGAAATTGAAAGGCGCAGCTCCTCGAGCATCTTTTCGGGATGTTCGGTGCAAAGTAAGGGGTAATGTACTCCCTCAACATCTACATGAATAATTTGCTCCCTCAAATCCTTGGTGACTACACCAGTAATGAATAGGATTCATCATATTTGGGAAAAATTGGTGAAGGGAAAGTTACTCCTATTCAAGAATATTCAAGAATTTCCTGGTGATGCACAAAAATGTGATTCCTTATAACCACGAATTCAACACCCATTTTACATTTTGACCTATTAGCTTTGTAGTATTTACTTACTTTAAATGTTTGCATTGCATGATTGCATGATGTATTTACTTACCCTTTCTTATTCAGCGGTGTTACAAGTTGAAAAGCATAGATACGATATGCAGGTGGGTGTATTCGAAGTGAAAGGGGTATACAGGGTCTGAGTTTCTTCGCTTGTACCCGAAGTGAAAAGGGTGGTCGATCGGGATCTGCAGCAAAATTATTGTCGGCGGCGCGATAAATCATCACTTCAACGAGGAAAATCATACTCAGAATTCAACACAAAATGCTAATTACTCCAAAAGGAGAGGATCTTAGCAAAGAAAAAACGTCCAGGTTACCACCTTGTGGTGTCGAATACTCCATAATTCACCCACCGATTCTTAGTTTTTATCTCAAAAAAGCGGCAAAAAACGGCCTTTTTGCATAACACCCTTGTTTGAAGCTAACGTTATTATGAAGGGTACATTGCATATGCCATCATCTGCCGCGTTTACCTAATGTCACCTTTTTTTGTTATGAAAGGTGACAGAGCCAAGCCTCAACAATGGTGCTTCATTCTCTCTGCTACGACTAGCGCTCCTGTGACGATACATCGCAAAAACATTGGAGGATTTTCAGCATCACAACTGCCGCCAATCCCCTCAACCATTTTATGTGAAGTCTCAAAATACAAAAAATGCGTTTCATCCCATGTATTTTCCTCAGTCGTGCACGATAGTGACGGTACAACAAGAAAATTGAGTCTGTGCATACCACATGATACTTCAGGAATTTTTTAGAGCGACACTTCTTTTTGCTTTGAAGCCGAGAGGTCTAGGGGCCGTATGATTTTTTGAACTCTTTAATGGAATTCGACGTTGTGTAGTAGTGGGTTGCGAGCGCTGCAAGGCAAAATTGACGGTTAAATTCTTCCAAATGTGAGCCAACCCCACCGGCTTAGCAGCCGACTTTTGGTTTCAGTTTCTTAAGAAAATGATCAGGCTTTTTGAAGAACAAGTGACTGTATAGCTGAAGTATGTGCATATATCTTAATTTCGCGACAACTACATACAAGGCCGCTGTTGTACCTGATGTGTTGTAGCTTTACATCTATTTATTTGTTGGAACCTTTTTTCTTCACCTAATATTTTAGCACGACATTATGGTCACGAAATATAAGACGGTTTTGTATGTGTTTCTCAATTTTGTGATGAATCAGGCTGCTACCGGAGTGGCTGAGATGTGCGTGCGGCAGATGGTGGACGAAGGCCTGACGGAGAAAGAGGCTTGCGCGAACATCTTCATGATGGACATAGACGGCCTAATAACTAAGAGCCGCTCAGCTACATTGTCAGATCGCCATCTTCGATTTGCTAAGGTAACGTCTGATTTGGTGTTCGACATCTCCATATGGATAGTAATTGAAACCTCATTCTAGGATCTGCCAGACACAAAAAGTCTGTTAGAGGTAGTGCGCACCGTCAAGCCCGGTGGCCTCATCGGCAAGTGCTAGACACATTTGCTTGTCTGAGTCCATATTCAAACCATAATTTTAAGGTGCATCGACTGTGTCTGGCGCGTTTACGGAAGAAATAATCCAGGAAATGGCGAACATCAATCCAAGGCCTATTATTTTTGCTCTCTCAAATCCAACCAGCAAGGCTGAATGTACTGCCGAAGCTGCTTTCCGCATCACTAATGTGAGTCTTCTATAGATATGGTAAAATATTTACAAAACAGAAGAAGTTCTGTCACATTTTCCTGGAAACTTCTCGTGTCCTTTTTATACTTTTTTTTAAAAGAATATTCCAATTAGTTATAGCTGACACATAAATCGAACATTTTCTAGGACATGTTTTTAAAGTCATTTCGGGTGTACTTATGTATATCATGGTGAACGGTATTAAACAACCTCTTGCAAAAAGTTTGATGCAAAAAAGGGAATTTTTGTCTCCTTTCCTTTTTGGCTTCTTCCCTAGACCTGTTAATCTGTTATAGATACTTTCATACTGATTTTTAGGGCACTGTGTTATTCGCTTCTGGATCACCATTTGATAACGTAGAACTAAACGGCAAGCTGTACAAGCCAGGACAAGGAAACAACGCCTATATCTTCCCTGGCATTGCCTTGGGATGTGTTCTGTTCAAGGCAAAACATATTCCTGACAAGCTGTTCCTGCTGGCTGCGAGGGTAAGCTCCTCTTCTCACAATCAGCTGTGAACGCATTGTAGTCGTGCTCCTCATGTTTCTGTTTCAGCGCGTGGCCGATTCTGTAACGGAAAAGTCGCTGACCACCTTCTCCAGACTCTACCCTCGCCTCAAAAGCATTCGTGAACTTTCTATTCAAATCGCCATCGAGGTAAGGATTTCAGAACAGGACAGATCTGTGAACAACGAATCCTAGCATAAATAGGGAGAAGTAAATAGAATAGCGCGGAATAGAGAAGAGTATACTAGTACTGTAGGAATCATCTCTCTTTTTTTATTTTCTTGAAAATTGTAATTGTAGGTCGGTAACTACCTCTACTCGCACAACCTCGCCACATTGCATCCGAAGCCAGAGGACATGGTTTGTTTTTGAATTTTGGTCTGCTTTCTTCTACACTGAGGTCTATTCACGTGCCCAAAGAAAAACCTAGCCATTAAGCAGTTGCAAGCTAATTTGTATTGGTTACGGACCTCCGATTGGTTCATAGATTCAGCCTGGAATTTCTCTCAGAACAGTGTCTTCCGCGACCACCATCCATAACAAAAATTTCAGGAACTCTTCATTCGGCAACATGTTTACTCCGTTGAGTATACGGATTTAATCAACAAGACCTACGATTGGCCTGCGAAGGATGCTAAGCACGGTTTCCCGGTGCCAGTATTGCGCAGATCGTCTATGGATGATGAATAACTACTAACAGCTATATTTGTATATTACCTGATCGCCTTCATAGACTACTTATTATACATTGCCAAAGCTGATTATTTTATTATATAGACTATTATCGGTTGTTTTACCTCGCCTCGATCGCCTCGGTTTTTTTTTTACCTCGACTAACCTGTAAGATCTAGCTGAATCTCATACTAGAGTAATAAAGCTGATATAGGGCCTGAAATTGCATAAATAGATTCATTCAGTATTGAAAAGGTAATCGACATTTAACAATTTCCAACAGAGAATTAAGAATTCGGTTCAGGTAAACGTGAGTAAGATTGTTGATAGACAACAGAGCTGGCAGCAAGTTGTTGAAGAAGGAGGGAAAATATAAGCATAGGTAATGATGACAGGGACATCACAGCGTAAAATATTAGCGGTTTCGGGAAAAAAAAATTCGCAATTCCCCATAAATGCGCTCCGCGGGGGGCGCTATCGAGATATGTTGGATACCTCAGTTACATTTTTTCTATCTCGAGGCTTCATTCAACTTCCCCTTGATCGCCAACATGCGTGGTATGGAATGCGTGTTGTCATCCAGACTTCAACAATTTGGTGAGTTGACAAGAGATGTACACTTGCGTGAATCACTATCAGGACGAGCATCGGGGGTGAAGCCTTTTTCCCAAAAGACGTGAACTTGGGCATTTTTTTTCAATAATGGTATAAGAGTGAATGGTGTTTTAGACCTCTAGATCATGGAGCATACCCGAAAAATGAAATTTTCAAACATCTGACTTAAGCGATCGTTTGAATGTGTTCGTGCATAGCCCGACAAACACGGATTACAGACATTATCAGACTTGTCATTACTTGGGGTATATATGGCGCTGTGATCTCCTGATTATTTGTCGCTTTTGCATGCACACGGGTCCCGAGACAGAGCTCTGACTCGCGGATTCTTTCAGAGTTCGGCTAACCCAGAAGTAAACTGACACACGGGTCCTCTGGCTCAGCATCGAATATTTTGAATAAGATAAGTGTCTCCTGTAGGCCTATGTCATACTCCACAGATACACTGTCGCTGCTACCGTTCTCCACCAACGGTTTCTGTAAGTGTGCTGCTACGCCATCGCGGTGTCCAACGCGAATTGTGTGATAAGATATGAGAGCTTTTAACATTTTGTTATCATCATTTCTTCGCAGCGACGGTGTCGCACTGAAGTGTGCCGTAGGCCATATGTATATGTAGTTAACCAGAAGATGCAATGGGCCAAAAATTCTGACCTCCGCACTCCGCTTTCTTGTCAGAGGAGTGCTGATAAAACCTCATTATCGGGAAAGAGGGAGACAGTGAGTGAGAGAGTTGTGTGGACACGGATGGTCGAGTGGATATGGAAGCGGAATTCCATGACAAAGTTTGATAGAATGGGTAGGTTCAAATCTTAGGGATTCAGAAAGCCTTGGCAAGGTTATGGTTGATGAACGATAAGTTTGCATTTTCTTTTCTAACATTCTGAAGTCAAATTCTTCTCCTCACGATAAGGTTCATTTTGACTTTCAACTGTTAGTTGTTAAAGGCAGCACCCACGATAATTTTCATGTCGAAAGTTTTGGATATTTTGGGGTCTGATCGATAGTCCCAGTAGTTCTACGCAGGTTGCATCACCAAAGGCACCCACATTCTCGATATATCACAAGTTTAACATTGGATCCGGGGATCCCCAGGCGAGTTGTAGCGGAGTGCGAATGAGCTGTTTTCTTCCCCAATCTGTCAGTTTTCCAGAGGTAACGCTCGTTTCTAATGCTAATTTCGAGACGTTCCCCACTGTGATGATCTGCGTCCCTCTATTTAGGTCCTCTTGATTGTTATTCGACCATATCACCTCTTGTTTCACTCAGAATTGTCAAATTTTCACGTATGGAATGAATTTCAGTTTCTTTAGCTCTTTACACTTAACCATGAGTTTTCTTTCTTTTCATGAGGAATATTTCTGTAGTGAACATTCTGATTCTTTTTCGTTTCTGATTTTTCTTCCTTAGAGAATCTGCAGAATCAGTCAAATATCCACTTGCGCTAAGAAATTTGTCGACAACAAAGGCAGCGCTATCGACTTTCTTGATCTACTCCATCCGCGTAACTCGGCCAACTTGCTATAAAACCACAAATTGGTGGTAACCAAAAACCATTTTGCCATGAGTTCTGGGACAAATGAACACTTTATCTATGTTCCTCATAGCCAAATACCCATGATCGCGTTGAAACCTGAGTAACGAATTTTTTCGTGGGTGCTGCCTTCAACTTTGAAAAGAGGGCGAGCTGACAGCGTCTACAGTGCGACCGAGGACGTTTACCGGGCTGGTAGAAAATAACGCGTCAAGTCACCCACTAATCGCTGTCCTACCGTTATTGACTGAACTCTGAACTTTCGTAGCACGGTGGACCCACCGTTATCCCATGGTGAATGTTCGGCACGTCAACCATGGGCAAACAATGGGGCCACCGCGGGCTACTCGTGGGGCCACCGTGGGCTAATTGTGGGTTTTTAGAGGGGAACCTAGGAGGTTTCCGTGGGGAAACTGCGAGATTTCCGTGGGGAAACTTGGTGATTTCCGTGGGGAAATTTGGGGATTTCCGTGGGGAAACTTGGGGATTTCCAGGTTTTCCATGCATGCCTTTGTGCGCAGATGCCTACGTTGGAGCCTGCGCAGGCGCGCAGGGGCCCGCGCAGGCTCTCAGTGGGTTCCGCGGTCACGCGCGGATATTTATATCCGCGATGCGTTCGCACGCGACCGCGTCCCACGCATCTTGTCTCACCGTTCGCTGGGCCGCGGTTTCCGCCGGGCCGCGGTTTCCGCCGGGCCACAGCTGGTCAGACAAGTCCCGTAGGGCTCGCCTAGTCTCCACCTAAGCGGAGACAAGACTCTGACTTCCATACCCCGCACTCGGCTTATATACGGTTTCTATCAGTATCAGCAGCTCTCTCACAATTGTTTACAAGAAAAGTCGAAACGTGGGTTAGCGGTGGGTGAATGGTGGGCACATTGCGGTCCCACCGTGGGTTCCCCAAGCACGGTGGGCCCACCGTAGGGCAGTGGTGGGCGCACCGTGGGACTGATAACAATGATGGGATAACGGCGGGATTAGTTGGTGCGGACACCATAATCGGGGGATAACGGTGAACCCATTGTCGGTTGGGGGCCCACCGTGGTACGAAAGTTCAGAGAAGCTCAGTAGTTTGATCCTTTAAAATCAGGCTATCCATAAAATAACATGTTTTTGTTTTCAAAAACAACATATTTTTGTTTTCAATCAGCGTTTAAGAGGGTAAGTCTCATTCGTGATCTTGGTGGCATCTAGTGAAGTACGTCATGAGCCGTACGTGTCATATATATGGCGATACTGTCTGTTCTATTCGTATCCTTTATCTATTCACTTTCAGAAGAAGTCGGTTCATCGAAGGAAAATGAATATGACCTCAAAGATCCGAGAACAAGATCGCTCTACAAGCATTATCGACCAGAGATAGTAACTCCTGAGAAACGAAGCTTTGATCTGCTAAGAACACCCAGATTCAACAAGGTGACGTGTTTTACGCAACGAACGGGGACAATGGCTGGGGCTGATCAGTGCATCTTGGGATGTGCCACGCACCCGATTAACTCACAGTTCTTCTGTTCCATAGAGGTTTCTGGATGTGGACGTGCCATCTGCGATGACTCATGTGAGACACCCGATGTTATGTAGTCCATTCAACCGGTAGTGGGTACTAGGAGAAGGGCCTTGGACTGAGACGTGGTAATTTTCAAGCAATTTTCAAGTATAGCCGCATTTATAGTGTGCTGGAGTCCGATCCGGTCGAATAACAAGTGATGCGTATCAATCTCGTCGATGAGAAACTGCAACTATAGAGCAATTTATACCAGCCTGATCGTCCGGCTAACGCCGGACTCTCAGGCTTTTCTTAGGCTCGCTTCGCTCGCCTCGCATTCGTGTATACATATATTCTCTCCTACTGAGCGTCGACGCACCACTCACGCAGTCGTGGACCCGAACTGAACGCCAGCGCATCGCTTCCATAACAGTCACCCGTCTCCTATCATTTACCCAGCGCCCGTGCCGGCGCAACCCTCATCCTTACCAGTCTTCGTCCGCCAGGCTCATACTCTTTCTTCTAAAGGGATCGTTCCTCCTCTTCCCTTTTATACGGTCTAGTAATCACAGGCCAGTATCACTCATTCGAAGTGGGATGTAAACAAATTTCGGTTACTAAAAGGACTTGACATGTCTGAACATGACAAAAGTGGCCCGAAACACCTGTAATTCAAGGTAAAAATTAAAATTTGCAACCTTTTCGTGCATAACTCGACGCGCTGAACACGATGGTGTAGGTATTTTCCGTTTTTGTTGGCTGGTTCTCGTGTACAGACTCACATACACACACATAAATTGCCAATTAATATAAGTAGATTGGACGTGTGTAGGACAATTTATACTGGATGCGTGCGACTGACGCGCGTGCGTCTATATGATGAAGAATAGGGGCTAGTCGCATCGCAGTCGCACGCGCTTACGGCCTCGCGACGGCCGCGCGTTCTTTTCATTGAGAATTTCATGCCGCGTTGACCTGTTTTCACGGAAAATCTTTCGCATTTTAGCAAACCAAATGCGTCTGATAAGTCGCATCTGGTATAACACATTCGTGACAATGTGCTCAACCGGTTGAGCACGCATGGTGCGACGCGCGGGACCGCGTGCTCGACCGGGTGAGCATGCTCTTTTCACGTTTGTATCTTTGTGAAGCAACCTTGATGAGCAAACTCCTACACAGTGGTATACTAACAAATGTTCAAGCGATCTATACACGCGATGGGCAGAGCAGACATCCTCTCGTACTTCTTTAATGCGTGGATGAAACTGACAAGTAAAAGAACAATTTATATGAAGATTTACTTACTTACTTACTCCCTCCTATGCAGGTGTACGTCTTGAATTAGCTTCAAGGTCGTGCATAATTGCGTGTTGGTTTGTCTCAAATTCGTGCATTTTCGGGGTACTATGCAGCTGAGGAAAAATTCCTGCCACGTGGGACCACGTGCTCAAGCAGTTGAGCACGGCTCCTACTTGTGCAAAAGCGCGTGTGTCCCACGTGACACACCATGCCAAAGGCGTAAGGTCGCGAATGTGATAAATTGCCTTTAAACTATAGGGCAACTCAGACAATTGCACGGGCAAATCCCGTTCCATCCTCGGGCAAATCCCCGACGAAAGGTTTGAACGAGGGAGCATAGCGGGCAAAGTGCGGGCGGAACCGCACACGATGCGACCCAAACAGGCAATCGGGCCAATAGCGGGCTGAATGCAGCATTAATCGGGCTGACTGTCGCAATATGAAGAGAGTCGGGCATCGGCCCGCTTTTCACGGCCACTGACCGCCGAATGAAATCTCCAAAAAGCGGCCTAGACGTCGACATATTTAGGCTTAACGAGGGTGGGATGGGCAGAGGACGAGAAAACCAGAACAATCTTGCTCTCACTTCTAAGCTTTTAACTGCAGTACTAAACGACAACTACTTCGGTACACCACCTTCCCACGCCGGCCCACTTCCAGCATCCGCCACTGTTGTGCCGATAAGTGATCCACTTTGTGGTTCTTTCTAAACTGTAGGTACCATCTATCCAAAACGACGGAGTCGTCGACGCGGTCGGGGATACAGATGCTGTGGAGACTGGGAGACTTGGCAGCATAGAACATACGTCACGATCGCGTCGCCTCTGGATCTCCGACTGCGTCGGCGACCCCTCATTTCGGATAGACGGCAGATCCGATACGTTCCACACACGGCAGTGGACTACTTCATCACTACTTGTCCGTACCGAATTTTTTCTCCCTCACATAATGTGTACCATTCCACAATGATAAAAGCGTGAAGGTCGGAATACACCGATATCATAACTACGATTTCGACCCTTAACGCAGAAACGCAGATATTTTTTGCGCAGTATTTTGGGGCAGGTGATGAAAGCTCCTATTTTTGCGGCTCTATAGCGGCCTGAATCCCGATGATTATAGGGCGGAAAGGACCGAACGCTCATTATGACCCCCCCCCCAGCTCGTTCAGAACGGTATTTGCCGGGGTTTCGCCCCTGGAATTGTCTGAGAATTTATACCACAGGGTGGTCCAAAAATATGGAGACACTTCAAAAGATTTAGATCTAACGTTAGAAAGCAAGTTGGCAGCTCTGTTCCCGATATGGTATTTTTCATTCAGTACTGAACAGAATATAGTATCACATCTCATTAACTCTCCTAAAACCGGCGAGAAAAGACGCGATGAATTTGAACTTGTCACATGCTGTGACGCGAAGGGGCCGTGCTCGCGGATAACCCCACGTCTCTAGACGCCATTGCTCCAACGATTAAAGAGTTTACTGGGAGTAAAATCAGTTTTTGTGCTTAGATGAATACCATAACGAGAGATGTGCGCGAATGAATGCTAAAAGCAGTAACTATAAGGAAAAGAACGGAATTCCTGTGCAAATACAGGGTGAAATGCATGTTAGGGGTGTTTCCGGTTCCTTTTTCACTGCTTAGATAGCGGAATAGAACATATTAGGCCTGCATACATCCAATCTTGGAGTTCTAGAGAGAATTACCCCCATTATACGATTACTCATGGGGATCCGATTTGATGAGCACGTTCAAACCGTGTCGGATATCGATGAATTCGCACGAAGTCTCGGATCTCATAACCAAGGAAGCTGGTCGTTCACAATCACTTCATGTTTTTCTGTTACCCAAGTCTTGTATTCTTTGATGCACTGGTAAATGACCCTCTTGCCACAATCTTACACGTTGACATTACATGCGCGCCTAGAGTACACAAAGTTGTGATTGGGTGATGGGAAGAAATCTTGACTGACGGCCTAGTTCTCGCCAAATTTCAGAGCGGCAGGGATTGTTCTGCAGGAACGTGCATGATTAATCAGATGAACAGCAAAAGATTGGATACAAAGTGCCAAGACACGAGATAAGTCGAGGAACGCGCATCGCAACCTTGTCTCCATATTTTTGGACCACCCTGTAGATGCGTGCGACTGACGCGCGTGCGACTATATGATAAAGAATAGGGACCAGTCGCATCGCAGTGACGCTTACACAGAAATCTCTCAAGGAACCGCCCAATGCTGTGTGCCCGGAGACAGCCAATTCCCGTCACGATGTGCTACACGTTATTCTTGCGCGGCATGGAGTGCCAGTTCTCTTTGGCTGTTGTAACCGCACGAGCAATGTGAGGAGAGAGTTGGGGAGGGACAAAAGGAGTGGTGATGGTGCTCCGGTGTTTTCGTTGGTAATCCAGGGATTGCTGGTGTGGACTGGTCTATCAGTGTTCTGACAAGGGCACTGGCACTGTCAGGCTGGGCGCAGATTTCCCGACGCTGACGTCCGGGTAGACTGCAGACGGTAGGGTTAAATGGCGCATCCCTTCTATTGCACAGGTACATCGCATGTCATATTCCCCCTTCGCGCTCCGTTACAAACGACGCTGCGGTATTTGGCGCTGGCGCAGTCGACGTCACCCCAAAAAGATGCAGACCTCGGATCAGTCAACATGAACTCATACACGTACAAAAACGTGCACATATATAAGGGGAAGAAGCGCCCGAAAATCACATAATACAAGACAGCACACACGAGAAACTATTGGACATGCTTGCGTCGAGCCCAATGTGTCCACATCTTCTTTGGTGTGCTCACAACTTATGGAATTCAGCGGAAATTTTCGTTTCAGAACCAAAATAACAGGCAATAACATTTCTTGGGCAAAACGGCCATTCCTCTAGTAATATGCATTACGATATGCAGTTTTCAGCGTTGATTTGAAACAAGAACCTTTCCAACAAAGGGAAGGATACTTGATGACAGTGCTCAGGCACTCGAGGGGTTCGACCCTAACAGAAACGGGGTTCGACCCCGGTTATACCTAGGGTCGAACCCACGGTTCCCTCACGCGCTACTGTTCCACCCCTCAGCTGCTCTGTTCGTCCCCTCATGTGCTGCTGTTCCACACCTCACGTGTTGCTGTTGATTATCGGACACTTACCACCCGCGCGCGTCAGGCCCCGGTAAGACAGTGTACTATAGAAAGCCGCTGTTTACGGTCTTTCCTCACGAAGGACAGGTCAGCTCCGACCTAAGATGCTTAATTAGGTGCTATGATGAATTGGAGCACCTTTTGAACTACGTTTGGCTTTTTCTACCAAGTTCAAAAGGGCAAAACGGCCTGACGCAACGCGTGCGGGTGGTAAATGTCCGAAGACGGGCTCGTCTGACCGATCGCCGAGCCACGGCTTCCACCGGGCCTCAGCCAGCCAGACGAGTCTCGTAGGGCTCGTCAAGTCTCCGCCGACGCGTAGATATGACTGTTGTGAGCTCCAACACCCGACGGCCTGCTTATATACGCCTCGTCTCAGTATCAGCGACATGTTAAACCAGGACTGTATGATCAAAACTTTACTTACTGGGTTCGAACCCCAGAAGTGAACGAGTAGTAACTGTAGTAACTGATACGCGAGTGAAGGAACAGAGCAAGTCCGGCACTAACAGCACGTCGCCTCTTCCATGGCAGTGGACAGGGCTAAATCCCTGTGCTGGGGTCGAACCCCACAAGTGCCTGAGTGACCATTTGAATGTGATGTGTACCATATCCAGTTTTTAACGCCGATCTCGAATCCGTAGCCGAAATTTCCTGCGGGGTTCTCTGTAGTGAGTTACACCTATTTCTTTCCGGGCAGATGTAATATAGCGTACTCCTGTATGGGCTCCATGCTGTGCCTGGTGGTTGCTTATTTGTCTCCAAACTATTGAATTATTCTGAAGGAAACAAGGACCTTGGTAGTGAGTTCCCCGTACAGCGGCCTTACCCCGAATTAAGCTCGCATATGAGGATCATGAGTTAGTCATTCACTGATTTTGAATACTGTCCTCATATACGAGCTTCAATCGGGGTAGGGTGGCCGTATTCGCAGCACACTTGCAAGGCCCGTGTTCCCTCTAGAAGCACTTAATATTTTGAGGACACTGAAGCAGGTAACAAGCACAGCCTGGAGCCCATAAAAGAGCACGATATATCACATTTGAGCGAGAAGAAATAGGTATAACCCACTACAGAGAACCCCGCAGGAAATTGGGGCATCGGATTCGAGATCAGCGTCGAAAACTGCATATGGTAGTGCACATCGCATCACGAATGGCCACGACCATCAAGTATCCTTCCCGATGCCGAGCACTCTAACTTGGTTCAGGAAAAAAATGTGTAACTCATTCTAATGAAGAGCTTAGGAAATTTGGACAACGGCTTGCAGATCAGCGTTGAAACCTGCATGTGCTAGTACACATCTCATTGTGAATGACCACTTTGACCCGCATCCTTTGCTTGTGATAAAGAGGCCACAACAAATCCAGATTCATTTCATTTGTTCAGGGCATGGGATTTTCACTGTATGAGCGCCAATTCCTCGGTCTTCACGGGCTTCTGCCGCCGACTTTCATGACAATCGAACAACAGGCGTACCGAGTGATGTCGAAACTGCGCCAACAACCAAATGATCTGGCCAAGTAACTTGATTCTGATTGGTCTATTCTTAGAGACTCAAGGTTGCTGTTCAGGTACATTCAGATGGACAGTCTCCAGGATGTGAACGAGAAGTTATTTTACCGTGTTATCTGCGACAACGTGAAGGAGTTAATGCGAATTGTCTACACCCCCACAGTCGGACTTGCATGTCAGAAATACGGCTTCATTTATAGAAATCCGAAGTTTGTTACAAATTCTGTCAAAGCAAACATGATCAGATCAAATTTCACAAAAAAAACCTTTAAGAGGTCTCTACATCACAATTCACGACAACAGCGTCAGCAAGATCTACCAAATCCTGTCAAATTGGCCGCATAAAGATATACAGGTATGGTCATTCGTTTTCTGTCCAAAGAATGAGAACAGTCCATTCACCGGTGTATTATGGTCAAATTCCTATGGTGTTGGCGGAAGGAGATTAGGGATTAGGGCGTGCGCCTGGTCCAATCCAACAGCCAAGAAGAGCAGAGTTAATTTCTTCAAATTTAGGCCATTGTGGTGACAGATGGCGAAAGAATTCTCGGTCTTGGAGATCTTGGTGCATACGGAATGGGAATACCCGTCGGAAAACTAGCCTTGTATGTGGCATTGGCTGGCTTGCATCCCGGACAATGCCTTCCAGTTCTACTCGATGTTGGCACTGATAACAAAGTGAGGTTACTAGACATTGAACGATTGAATTTGTTAGGCGACGCTGCCAACTCATCGAAATTTGGTGTACCGTTATCTTAGAAGAACGGAAAATACTTGATGGAAAAAGTTTCGTGAGGACTAATACTGATAATAACGACTTTCATGTGCTTCTCAATGATCCCTTCTATATTGGACTGAGAAGGAAGCGCACACGTGGAGAAGAGTACGACACACTGGTGGACAACTTTATGAAGGCCTGCACAAAGAGGTTTCTTGTACAAGTTTCAATCAAAAACAGAATCCACTTTTGATGTTAGGGGTTTCAATTACAGCCTATTGGCCAAATAATGTAGTAGATGCATTTGATACGATATTCGAACATTCGATTTCTAACAAGTCGAAAAGTGAAAAATGCGGAACAGCGGTAGCCATTCAATGCCGCTCATAATTCTTGCCCCTAAATTCGTTTCCGGCTGATTAATCCATCTGAAACTGTCGGAACCCTTGCAATTAGACGAAATTGATCTCCAAGACTACCAATCGAATGCACTCCAGATTCTAAATATTCATAGAGAAGTTTTGTCTCGACGGGTAGCTTCGAAATTTAATTTCGTCCACTCCGGAAGATTTTCATGGTTTTCGATGAATCGAGCTGTCGGAAACGGACTCCGCGATAAGAATTATGACTTGCACTGCACAACTCTGGCGGAATGCACATAATGATTGTAAAACTTGGGGAGGATTCGACTTCTCTAAATGGCTTATGAATGGCTACGACTGCCGATACAACTGCGGTCGTACTTGCGGCCAAAGTCTTACCAGGGGCAGTATGAGTATCGTCGTAAGGAAAAATGGGTGTAACCAGGTGACTGGTTGGCGCGTAACCAGGTGACTGGTTGGCGCGTTCGGGTCGCACGTTTGGCCCATCTTTCCAAACTTGTGTCGCGCCAAGCACAAATAGACCATGTATTACGGGATTCACGACGTTCGAGTTGAAAAAAGTGGTAGTGACGGGCAGCCCAAGTGCGCCAATCAGAGCCGCCTGGCTACGCCCCTTTTTCCCTCGCGATGAAACACCAAGCGGCCCTATGCAGGCTAACAGACTATAACGAGAGCGTTCAGTAGCACCTGATTAGAAAATAACCCATATGCCTTCAATGGTTATCAAATAACATTCATTAACTTACTGAATGTCATCTTCTTGTTTCAATGTTTTTTTTTTAATTCCTTTGCGTCCTAGATTTGGACGTGACACTCTCATACAATTCGAAGACTTCGGAAACCTCAACGCGTATCGCCTACTCGACAAATATAAGGACGCCTACTGCATGTTCAACGACGACATACAAGGTAAATATAATTAAATGCTATCGAAAGGAATAGCAGCTGACAGTAAGTGCACAGGAACCGCCGCTGTGGTCGTCGCAGGGCTTCTCACTACCATGCGTGTGACCAAAAAGAAACTCTGCGAACAAAGAATCCTCTTCTTCGGAGCAGGAGGGGTGAGTGCAGCATAGTTTACTCCACTTCACTAGAAAAGATGGTCTGAGAGACGTCGGAAAAAAACAACAACATGGAAAGAGCAGAGCACTTCAAGCGACATGCGAGAAAGGGGACACAAGGCAGAAATATCCAGATGTCCCGCTTTCGCTGGCTCAACAATGAAAAGTGAATAAACTGTCCTCCAAATGAAGCCTTTTATCCGAATATTTTCAGGCGAACACGGGAGTAGCCGAAATGTGTATACGCCAAATGGTCGAAGAAGGAATGTCAGAAGAAGAAGCGTGCGAAAAAATCTTTATGTTCGATATCGACGGCCTTATAACCAAGAACCGCGTGCCGTCCTTGATGCCTCGACACAAACGATTTGCCAAAGTATATCCATTTACCCAGTAACGCATTATGCCACATCAAAAATATATTCCCTCAGGACCTACCAGATACGAAGAATTTGTACGAGGTGGTGAAAATGGTACGACCGCATGCTCTTATCGGTATGTTGAAGCACTTTGGTCAATGCGATTCTGGACATCAGATGTCGAGTTTCAGCTATTCTGATGATGCTTCTTTTGTGTGAACCTGCTCGCACAACTCACTGGTTATTTCGTGACCTCAATCATTTTGAGAAAACGGGAGTTCCACTCGAAAAATTAGGGGAGCTTTTACGCGACAGAAAAAAAAACGAAATTACGTAAGGCATCTCTGAGGTTACTAGGCCACACGCCGCATGTCCGGTCAATATCGTTAGCTGGCGCGACGAAGCTCCAAAGTCCCGAATGGCATCTGCGTCCAATATACATATACCTCTGCTGGCAGGCGGCTATACTTTCAGCTCAACCTAGAGTAGTGAATGTCTAGCATCCGGTTACATGGTAAATCATTCAACTCGAAAGTGAAAGTCTCCATGAGTGCTGCCATTAAGCGATCACAGCGAAAACGTATTAAAGGAGCTTCGACAAAAGGCGGTGCCTTCACCAAAGAAATAATCCAAGAAATGGCTAAGAATAACGAACGGCCGATCATTTTCGCCTTGTCGAATCCAACAAAGAACTCAGAGTGTACTGCAGAGCAAGCCTTCAAACTGACAAATGTGAGTTGACCCACGCAAGACCTAGTTTCGTACTTATTGCAGTGTTGCAGGGAAAAGTGTTGTTCGCCTCTGGTTCTCCCTTCGAGAACGTCGAGATAAACGGAAAAATCTATAAACCAGGTCAAGGAAATAATGCCTACATTTTCCCTGGAATTTCCCTAGGATGTGTGTTATTCAAAGCAAAACATATTCCTGACAAACTCTTCCTCCTCGCCGCACGGGTAAGTCAAGCTCCTGAGAAAAAAATCGTTCCTGGAAAATCCGGTGTTCAGCGAGTAGCCGCATCAGTTTCCGAGAAATCACTGTACAAGTACTGCCGTCTCTACCCTCGTCTGAAGAACATACGCGAGATATCTGTCCAAATCGCCATGGAGGTTCTCCCTTGTTTGCATAACTTAACATGGAGAACAATTTTTCGTTCTATAACAGAAAAGATTGTGAAAGCATAATTGTAGGTTGGAAATTATTTGTACCACCACAACCTGGCCACCTTACATCCTGAACCAGACGACATGGTAAGATTTCTTTCACTTTCTGTATATCCAAATGTGGAAGTTTATATGTGTGCTGTGCGTATGTGTGTATCAGTGGCGGACGCAGAAAGTGAGCAGGAGGT
>JARK01001384.1:1167155-1186162 GCA_000688135.1 Ancylostoma ceylanicum
CCCCCCCCCCCCCCCCCCCCCCCTTTACCATGTGAACTTGTATTGTCAGCATTGTACTAACAACAAAATTGATTCGATTCGATGAAGAGGATGACGGTTTCATGTTTTTTTTTTCAAATTTTGAAGGCGGAACTTGTGGAAAATTTCACTGTCAAGGTAAGTCAAGTCTCACATTTATTTATTTATTGCATAAGAAGTGAAAAAATATAAACGAATGAAAATGAAAAAAAAAACAAATGAAAACGTTCATATTAACGCAATCAGTTACTCGGTCGAAGACCTTCCGGGTTAGTTGAGATAACTAGAAAATGATGCATAAAAAGAACATGGAAGTTCAAAACGGAAAGAAGCTAATAATAGTAAGATGAGTAGCATGTAACAGAAGTTCAGGATCGGCTGAGAGTGATTTCATACAATGAATAGTACATGAGACATCGTCACCTACCAGCGCAGGTATCACTGCAAAAGCCATGATCGCTGCCCTCATACGCAGGATCGGTCACTTGCACAAGTGGTCATGGCATTCACTTAGAAGGAGTCGCGGATTTCCGCACAGATAGCAGCACCTTCACGCCTGTGAATTTCTCTCACATCCCGCGCTAGCTCATCATTTGCTATGAGTTCTACGTTCCTTAGGTGTAGCTCTTAGAGACGACAGCCACGGAAAGCTTCACCTCTGAGCTGAGGCGTGCCACATCAAAGTCGTCCTACGATGAGCCTATTCAAAGAGAAAAACTTTTTTTCTAGCAATACTCTTAATGTTCAACTTCCTCTAAATTTTGGCATTCAAAATCCTATCTTGCACAGTTTTCATTACAATTGTATCGGTCAAAGCTGTTATGCGAATAATTCACCCTTCCAACCATCCATTTCGGCGATGCTGAGCCTGAAGATGTCAACGGTATGAAAATCGCATCCACTCGAACGCCTCGTTATCTTACAGAAATCATTCAATCAGTAAGTGAACCAAGAACAACAACTAAACAGGCTGGTCAAAGGTCACCTCAACCGTCCACGGTGTTATATACAGAGGGGGGGGGCGCATAAGTTATTGTACAACGTTTGATCTTTCATTTCTCCGCCAGAAACCCATGCATTGTTCCACTCTTTTAACTATCGAATAGAAGAAGGTTCATAGTATCTTTTAGTTAAGATCCAGTTTTCCGGGAAGCCTTGGTTATCGAGCAGTTGGCCTCGAAACAAATCTTTGAGAAAAGTGGGTTGTTGTGACAATTTTCCCTTGAAAATCCACAAATTCTTCGAGATGGATTTGACAGCTCGGATGCTTCTTGAAGAGCAAAACGTGCTCTTTCCAGGCATTACCGGGGTTTCCCAAGAAAACCAAGTTCAAGAAATATGCGAGCAAAAAAACCACGGCTACTCCCTGCCACCGGTAATGGCCAATTTCCACCAAATTTGAGTTTTAGGAATTTTTCCCCTCAAAGACAGGACATCAGCCAGATTTCTAATGTGTTCTGTGAACTAGAGTAAAAATGCTGCAGAATGGCTATACAGTCTCATCAAAAAGCCCAGATACAGGCCATTTGTGCTCCTCGAAACATAAGCTTGGTTTTCTTGTTCAAGCAATTTTTGGAACAGCCTCGTCCTGTGCTCTTATCTACCGCGATCTTCAGTGGATTTTGCACATACTCCTCAAAATAGGCTTCAAGAGTATGGGACTATTTTTTATCCCACTCAAATCCGTTGTCAAAAACTGTTTTTGTGGCTGTTTTGCTCAGGAATTGCGGGCTAAATCAATGCATTTGGCGGCACCAAAAATTTGAGTTTGAAGTTTCCGCTGAAATTTTTCCATCATATTCCGGGTATCCAGGGCATGTTTGTAACCAGAAAATAGAGGGAATCCAGCTCTATCAAAGTTGACCTAGCTTGTCAAAAAACATTGCACTACTGCAGAGTAATAAGCCAGCAAACGATGTACAATAACTTATGTCCCCCCCCCCTCTATTTACTACAATAAATGAACAACAGACTTTGCTGAAACAACTGTAATAAAAACTGTGCAAGATAGAATCTTCTCTAGGCACCACTGACGGACGCAGAAAATGGGCTGGATGGGAGGGGAGGGGGGCTGGAAAAAATGGGGTCTCCACCACTTAGGGGACCCGGATGGAAAATAAAATTAATAAAAATATTGATCACAATAAACAATAATTATTATTCAAAAAATGAAAAAAATTAAAATAAACTAATACGAGGTTTTCATTTATTTTGTAAAGCAATTTAAAAAAGTATGCGACTCATTCCCAGGGGAGGGGGGTGGGCGCCACTAGCAACAGCATCGATGGAACCACTTGATTCAAAGTGTGCTAAGGAGGTCGTAGACTTACCCATCCTCGCTAGAGTAGACACCTCTGTGGCTGAAAGGTCGAACAGCTTCCCAATGGCAACAGCAATTGCCGCAAAACCAGCAGCAGATGACGCTAGACCGGCGCCAACAGGGAAGTTCGTAGTGGATGAAACCTGATAGTCGTTCAATTATTGGATAGAATGACAAATAGTATATCAGCACTCACCTCAAAACCATATTCTGTTCCCTCGCCCGGCTTTTCAACATTGCTTCGCTTTCGAATCAGCTGACGAGCGAACTGAATAGAATAGTGTGTGCTCAAGAAATTCAGATGTACGTTCCGAAAAGGACAGTTTGGGGATCTATTAAAGGCAGAGGCCCACCTCATATCGTTTTCAAGTTATTAGCATGTTCCGAACCTCCTCGAAGCACTGATTCCGGCAATGTACTTAAAATGTCCCAAAATGGTCTCTAAACCCGTTTTCCGTGACGGGGTTTGTACCAGTTTGCAAGGAACAAATTTACGTGCAAAGACATGTATCACCAGCACAGCTTGGAGCGGATCCGCCTCCGATCCAAGAAGCGGGTACTTTGACCCTACGAAAGACAGGGTTTTCGTCATTTCTGTGACTTTTTGCTGTAAATTGTTGGAATCAGCAGGGAGGCGGTCGTATGGCGCGATTCGGGTGGCACTATAGGCATGCACTATTTGGGGCGCTCTACTAACACCAGGACTACGGTGACGCGATGCGACTTGGCTGTAACAAATGTTTGGACAACTCGTCCACCCCTCCACAATCAGCCCAATCTACGAAGGACGCCAAGGTTCAAGCATGAGGTCTTCGCCGAGTCAGAAATAAAGCGAAGCCCCTTTCGAGAATCGAGTATTTTACGAAGCCCCTTTTGAATATGCAGGTAGAAAAAACCATTTCGAAAATTGGTAAAAAAGTTCAAGTTTAAGAAATCATCGGCAAAAAATATCGTAGCTTTTTCTCCTATATGTTCTGGAAAATTCCTGACGTGGTTTAAGCTAAAATCGAGTTCATAGTTCAAACTGTAATCGAGGAAGGGCATGGAAAAACCGATGTCGGCGTCCCATATGGAGTAGGATGATTGCGGTGAGGTGAACGAGTTGTTCGAGGACTCGTTACAACTGGACCGCGACGCGTGACCGTAACCCGTGTGGTAGTAGCGCGCCCCAGATAGTGCATGCCTATAGTGCCACCCGAAGAACCGCGCCATACGACCCACACCCGAATCAGCATGGCAAGGAGGTCAAGAATATGCTAATATCGTCGACGTGAGAAACAAGGTGGTCCTCTGCCTTTAGGTTTTTTTTTTCAACCTCCGGGTTAAGAGATCAATGTATCCGACGATTTATGCATGTACATAAAAACATTTGTAGTCTCAAATGTTATCCGGGAATCTCTTTTCACATAATCTTAAATCAAACTCGATGTGAAATCTTCGATGCTGTCCCCTTCTTATGAAGATCTTCCACTGCTCGGGAAACATTCCTCTTATAACTTCAGAGAGGGTAATCAATATCACAAGTCTTATTAAAAACCCATGTCTTATTCAGAGCAAGGTAACCACAGATAATGCTATCCGCTGTGCGCCCATAACAGAACAAAAGGTCGGACGACGAAGAACCTAACGTCTCGATGGTACTACTATGAAGATCCAGTAACAGAACAAGACTTTCAAATGAACTAGAAAAGCTTCAGAACTACTGGAACACAATTCGAAAAATTACATGCAGATTTCAAAAAATCAACGACTACCTCAAGCCCTTACATCGAAACATTGTCGGAAACGCTTGCTCTTGTCCAAATCCACAACAACGTTGTTGATTACAACAGAGTCGTTCGGAGAAATTCGCACACGCGTACGTGCGACAACTGCGTCAACATTCAGAGACAACGAGCTATTGACAGGAAGAATGAGATCCTGAAATGCCAATACTGAGCGTGAAATTTGGGAAAGCTCCAAGTAACCAAGTAAGTAATCTGTTACCAGCACCGCAAGCTGCACAAGGCGATGTACAATACGCTATGGATGCCCATACTGATCAAACAACCTAATATAGTATATCCTTCATTTGTCAGTCGGGGTTGGTACACTGTTTCACAGAACAGAATTGTACTAACGAATGCGATCCATCTGATAAAGTTTACGAAGAGGTACGCTTGTTCTGCAATTTTAATGCAAAACACTCAAAACAACTGGCTTCTGCGACATGTTCTATTTCCCTTTCCGGAGAATATAAGACAGATTTGCTCACAGTCTAACTTGGCGTCGCCGAGAGTTGAGAAGCATAGAGGCGGGCCAAATACCACATGAAATCTCAGGGTTGTTCGAATTGTCTCGCTGTGGAATAGTTCCCCACATCTTCAACAGTTACTTTTTTCCAAGTGTGTAACCACTCAATCCCTACACTGCAACTTGGTTCGTGAATTAATCCCGAAAATGCTCAAATGCTCAAATGTACAGTCCTTCTCAAAAAGATAGACTGATTGCGCGTCTGCACCATCGCGGCGGGGCCTGAACGAGGGATGCGGAGAGAGCATGCCTCAAGTGAGAGGTTGGGAAGGTCCCACCGCGATGGTGCAGTCGCAACACCAAGAAACCGCACGCGCAATCCGTCTATCTTTTTGAGAAGGACTGTAGGTGCAATCTGTGTCAATTATATAATTCGAGGATGAAGCGCACTGACCGACCTACCCGACACTAGAGCACACAATCCACCAATGAAAATTTCAAAGTCAAAAAAAGTTTACCTCATCTCTTTTGCCCCAGTACTTGATCAGCGCGATATTAATTGGCACCTCAACTTCCACGAATCGCGGTTCATCGGAACAACGACCCATGTGAGCTAAAAAGCTGAAACATGAGAAATCGCCGCGCTAATCAAATGTAAAGAAAAAATATCATAGCGCAATTCATTCTTCTCAACATTAACAGACTCTGATCATGGAAACGTTCATATATCTCCACAGCAGACAAGAATAAAAAAGAAATAAAATACTGTCATAAATATATTGTCATAAAAACAAAAAAGATGATCAGGTACAAAAGATCGATATCTAGGCAAGTCGCCATATAATATGCAATCCAGAGTCGGTCTCCACAATGTCGCTCATTTCTCCAACGTCCAAAGCGAACGATGCATCCTCGAACGGCTTCTGCATTTGACGTCGGCCAAACATTCCTATAAAAAAAGCTATGAGGGCAAATTTAAAGAACATATCTCTTTGGTAAAGTAGCAACAAAGAAATATACAATCATAAGGAGATTAATTCACCACGAATCGAGTATGATGCCAGGACCATTCATAGAAAAGAATGAAAGCACCCCAAGTTAACTGTAGCATTTTATTTTTCCATTCACAGACTTTCATGTATTTTACACAAAACTTTTGAAAAGAAAGAAATTGATCTTGAATGTAATTTTGTGAGATTGTGCGGAACCTAGACAAAGCCTATAACCGTTACCTCTGCTTCGATAAATATCGAAACTAACGTTTGATTGCATTATACACATACAGTCTATTCACTTCGCCAGTTCAAAATGAATCCAAATGAACCGGCGATGTAAGGGATGAAGATGATAGAAACGATACGTATCGATTGTCACGTTAAATCGCCGTGGAACGCTGCCAGACGGAGCTCATCGCCCGTACATACTTTCGAGGGTGCGCCCAGCCCACTGTCGTGGCAATCGCCACGATTGCTGACGAAGTCCGAGGATACGCCAAGCTGCATTTATACTGCGTCGGGGACCGATCCGGTAGGATTGGAAAAGATACGTATCGATCCTTGTCAGTGAGATTCCGACGAGCATCGATATGCATCTTTTGTTATCCGACCGGATCAGACTCCGACACACCATAAATATAGCTTATACGGCAATTTATACTGGATGCGTGCGACTGACGCAAGCTCGTCTAAACGTTGAAGGTCAGATGCATCGCAGTCGCAGCTCAGACACACGCGCTTAGGTAGCCGCTATACTCCTCGAGGAGTATAGCACCGCGATTCGCCGTCGCTAGCGACTGNTTGAATGGATGCAGTATTGATCGAACGGATGCGATAAACAAGGCAAGGGAACGGTGGAATGCGCAATAGTTGGGCTGGAGAGCGGTCTTGGAAACGTGAAACGTGAAAAAAAAATCTTTAAAAAAAGCGCATTTTGCATTCAATTTCATTTCAAAGTTTACTCATAATTAGCATCAGTGACCTTTTGCTGTCCTTCACGGTAACAAGTGCCCTCTCGAGTGGTTGGATGAATGGACCGTGATTGAGTCTGACTTCGGTACTGTTTTGAAACTTTTCTACGCTAACAATAGTTTACTCGACGAAAAATGTGAAATTATGCCATTACCAAGTGGCAGCAGCAAATGTCTCCAACCCTTGGATATTGGTGGAAAATTTGAATTCGATAATATGTAACAATATGCTGGTTGAAACTGTCCTGCAAAGAAACTCCTTGAACGCAGCACCCACGATAATTGTCATGTCAATAATTTTGAATGTTCTGACCGATAGTCCCAGTAGTTCTACGCAAGTTGCACCACCAAGGGCATCCGCATTCTTGAGATATAACAAGTTGAAGGCGGGATCCGGGGATCCCCAGGCGAGTTGTAGCGAAGTGCGGATCAGCTGTTTTCCGCCCCAATCTGTCAGTTTTCCGGAGGTAACGCTTGTTTCTAATGCTCATTCCGAAAAGTTCCCCGCTGTGATAATCTGCTTCCCTCTATTTAGGTCCTCTTAACTGTTATTCGACCATATCATCCCTTATTTTACTCAGAATTGTCAAATTTTCACGCATGGTATGAATTTCAGTTTTTTTTTTGGCCCTTTACACTTAACCATAAGTTTTCTTTCTTTTCATGAGGAATGTTTCTGCAATGAACATTCTAATTCTTCTTCGTTTCCGATTTTTCTACTCTAGAGAAGCTGCAGAATTGGTCAAATATCCATTTGCGCTAAGAAATTTGTCGACAACAAAGGCAACGTTATCGACTTTCTTGATCTACTCCATCCGCGTAACTCGGCCACCTTGCTATCAAGCAATGAATTGGTAATATCCGAAAACCATTTCACCGTGAGTTCTGGAACAAAAGAACATTTTATCTATGTTCCTCATAGCCAAATACCCAAGAATGCGTTGAAACTTGGGTTGCGAATTTTTTCGTGGGTGCTGCCTTTGAGCAAAGGTGCGATGGTCTGAGCCGAGACTCTTCTTAGAACTGTTCGCGTTAGCCAACAACATTATTTTTAGATCATTGTTCTTCTTACATGAATATTGGAAGTAGTTATACCGTTTCCTGATCAGTGAGAAAGTTTGTATGTGGTGGAGGCGTTGTAAATTATTTCGGGCCATCTGCTGTCATGTTCATGCTCCTAGGCTCTTCGCCGTTTAGTTCCCACATTATACGTTTAATCGGTGTCTATCACATGTTTCTTACTTTTTCTATCGAAACAGTGGTTCTTGAGTGTTCGCTTTGAAAGGTTTCACCTTTGTTCAGAAAAACCCTACCATAAAAATAACGTTCTGATGACATTGGTATTATTCAACCTCTTTAGCAGAAGCGGACTGTTTCCATAACGGTTTCTCCAAAATGCTGTTTGTAACAGTGCTCTGCAGTGAAACCAACAGCTCTTTGCACATTTGCATTGCCCTTTTACACTGCTGCGGAGCCAACTGTTGCCTTGTCATATTAAGCCCCACTCAGAGTTTTGCCGCCGGGCGAGTCGCCCACTTTATAACATACCGGGCTGCTACGCGGGCTCGCCGCGGCAAAACTCGCTAAGGGGTGGGGGGAGGGGATGGGTCACTCATAGTAGTAGGACCTTTTCATCTTCGATCGAATAGGCATACTGTTCGAGGTCTTCGTAAAACGAGCTCTTCTCTTCGGCTGTACAGCCCACTTGTGGGGCGTACGCGGAGATTATTCGCATTGTGACTTTGCCGGTGTCCACTTTCACGCCCATCAAGCGATCCGAGATGCAGTCTACAGCAGTGACGTAATTCCGGAAAGTCTCGCTGATGACTATGCCCACTCCGTTACGGTCCGATAATCCATGATACGTGAGTCTGTATCCGTCACCAATCTCTGCGCATTTGGATCCTTTCCAGCGCGTTTCTTGTATGCAACAGATATCCACACGGCGGCTTCTCAGACTGCTTGCGAGCTCACGACTTCTAGCCGTGAGTGTTCCGACATTGAGCGTTGCTAGTTGCACTGGTAACCGTGGATGCTGTTGCTCGTGCTGGATGACTAACGTCTTTGGCCGGCTCCGTCTCTCAGCCGGTACCCCTCGCATACTTTCAGCACTGCTCGGGCGGGGGCAGTGTGCGTCGCTTCCGCGGAACGCTCTAGCTTCCGTCGAACAAGTAGATCTCATCCCAGTACATATTGATACGACGGGGGTGTTTTCTTCGACCGGCTCATCGTGACAGCCTGGCGTCGGAATCGAGTCATCCGCGTTCAGCTTACCTCATCATGATGACGAGGAGTTTCTAGCGGCACCTCTTGGAGGAGCGGACGCTGCCGCCCGACATTGCTCAGCTAATTGTTAATTAAATATCAATTATCAAGCTGTGCTCCACTCCTCTCACCTATCCAACCCCTCTTTCCCTCCCAGTTCTCATTTGTGGGTGACAACCTTCATGAAGCCTTCTTTTTTTTAGAAGCCTGTCCCCTCACTTGTGATCATGGATACTTCGTAGTCAGTTAATGGGAATCACTGTGACCTTTTCCGTTCTGAATGAAATTATAACACACTCAGGCAAATTGAGCAAAACTTTATCTGCAATCAATAGACAGCTACATAATGCATAATAAAAGTTTGCATTCAATTGGAAAAATGTTAAGTTGTAGTCCCAAATGTTCGTGCAACGTCCCCTCCATTATAAACGGTAAAGATGGCTTGCCTCGAAAGACGTAGAGGAGCAGACCCAAAAATGTTACATCTGTTTGGCGCGCACAGTCCGCATCAAAGTCAAATTCGGACCAACTCAAATAGTGAAACCAAAAAAGGAGGTAGGTGATTGCATGGGTTTTCAGTATCGTCCGCAAAGAAACAGTATATCCACGACGAACATTTAAATGTGAATTGTACGGAGATTGTATGAACATGTATGTATCCGGGATAATATTTCATACGGGTGCTATCTTACAATAAACAAGCGCATGTGTATGTAATCCTTCCTAAGTTTTTAGTCCACCACTGTCACCGCATTGTCGCCATTGTACACATGGTTGCAGTGTTGAAGGATATGCAATGGTAGTGATTTTCCTACATATACATGTCTAAGGCAATGGAGGACCTGTGATTGACCTCGACTAGAGAATCTTTTTGTAAAATTACCTTCATATTTCAAGTCTAGCCAAGCGCTCCTGAGGCGAGAAAATTCAATAAATGTGGCAGACGCTAGCCTGCTCTTAAATATTATGTGAACTGCACAGACTTTTGGGACAAGTCAGTAAATCAACGATCAATCAGTATTCAATTAATGGAGAAGCACTCTGGAACTCAACGGTCTAACGCCATCAAGTAGCGATAATTCTCTTCATCTGAGCGAACAACTGGTTTTGAGAAGAACCCGCGATGAAACACTCCACCAAGGACGTGGTGACCCTGCAAGAACGCCATTAAAGTGGGAACATATATAAGATCCTAGATATAGAGAATGTGAGGCACAAAAATTCCAACTATTGGTTGTTCCAGGGAACATGGAGCACGGGAAAGACGGTATGAGTCATGACCAGGCACAAAAGGGGGCGTTAGGACTGCGCGATTGGTTCAATCGAGCCTTGCCCCTGCCTGTCACGCTCGACTCGTACTCAATCGAGCCAGGCCTCAGCATGTGTCTTCCCGGGGACAAGGTGGACTTCGTAAAAGAGTCAAAAAGCAGAGGTGGCTTCCTACAGGGGTCCGTGGTAGAGCCCCGGAGAAAGAGTTTTTGTTGGTTCTGAAGAGGGTAAAGGTGCACGTGCTTTGCAGTACTTTGAGCAGCCACTTGACGCCACTGAGGTCGACTGAAGCGATCGAGGCCGAAAAAGATCGATTGAAGCAGGCATTCTGCAGGCTCCTATTTAGGATTCAAAAGCCTCAACGATGCAATCCGAACACAACCTATTGAATTGAAAACTTCCGTCAAATCAGAAATAAGTGGGTACTAAAAGTGTTTAAACAACCAGCTCTAAATTATGTACCGCTCGAAAGATATGCGCGGAATAGTCCAGCCTTTGCTCCTAGACAAAATTTGAGAGATTCCTGTGATGTCCACAGTTTATGAAATGTGTTGAAATTTGCAGAAGATAGAGAACAGACCTTGTACTACAACTTCTTCGCAAAAGCAGCCCAAAGTTATGTATTGCACGATAGGCATGTGCAAAAAGCACGGATTTTGCCACACAAGAAATTCCGACGGACACTGATGAAATCCAGACCATGAATTGCCTTGAAAATTGAAATTTGGGAAGATCGGACAGGTCACTAGATGTGTTTGGAAAATCGGCCGAAATCTATGGACCGCGCAAAGAATATAGGCCTCAGGTCTTCCCGAAGGTCTTACCGCTGGAAAAATGCCTCTAAATGAGCATCCACATTTTTATGATAGTTTACATAAGTTGGGGCAGATTTCTCAAACGCATCTTCACCATGCCTGGCCTCTTCATTCTTGCTATTTTGCAGACGATACGTGAACTGTGCACTTCACAGGAGTTCTCCAAAAATTGTTCAGCAGCGCTAGGTTGGCCTTTGCTCATATATCTTTCGTGCATGCCACTTTTTTCATGAGTTCCGACAAAAGTGACCAATCTATCTGTGCGTCACATAGTCAAAAACCTGAAACTACGCTAAAATCTCAACGATGAAATTTTTCGTGGGTGCTGCCTTCAAATGAAATAAACGTGAAAATTTCTGCTCTGCTGAATTCAAAAAAAAAAAAAACTACGCGAATAGGACAACAACCTGATTTCCATTATTCAAATTCATCTCATTTGGATTTGATGGTGGAGGTTGCGTTGGCGAAGCGGACGATGCAACGAAGCCTTGACTAGAACTGGCAGGTTGGTTCTGAACACAAGAGAAACATGTTCAACGCCACGTGAAAGACATTTTGGAAAATCATTTTTTGAAACAGGTCAACCAGTTCCTGTGTAATGCCGACACTTACTTACTTGAAGATTGCGTTGAAGCATCAGTCCACCTGCAGTGGAATGCGAGTGTGGGGTAGTCATGCTCAAATCGCCACCCTCCCAATGCCATGGCTGAAAAATGAAACAACTGCATACCTCGAACAGTAGTTTCGAAGAAAATAGACTGCTGAAGCATTCCAGTGGAACAGAGTTCACGAAGGCATAAAACATTGTTTATGTATTGATACTACATCATAATAATCTATCATAAAGAAACTAAGCAATATCAAAACAGAAACGGGCCAGTTGAATGAAGATGAAGAGCATGGAGATGTAGCTTCAGAGCAGCTTTCAAATCGCTGCACCCTTTAAAAGCTCCCTTAACTAGATTCGAAATGGCAACGTAAAAGCATGGACTTCAGAGGGAGCAGAACATGAGCACGTTATGCTCAGAAGCAAGATGCTCGCCACTACTCCACCGATCCACGGACGCTTTCTCGCAATTGGTTCGAAATATAGTTCAAGCTGACCTCTCACATAACTTCTTTCATACCGCGTTATAACAGTATTAACGGAGTCAGTGAACGGCGAGTAGGCTTGAGATCAACGCTAATTCGTGTGACGAGGTACGCTTCATGGAGAACGACTCCGGAAACTCTATGCTACTCAACCATCGAAAGTGTGGGATATAAATCTTGCAATGAAAGCAGGAAAAAATTATTCATTTATTTGTTGTTGCATTTATTTATTTATTGTTATATAAAAATCATACATTCAAAAACACAGACCTTGGCGCTTTTTGATGAATCAGCAACAACACTCCAGTCAACTGCAGAACTCGATTTACGCAGCGGAGGCTGAGGAATAACGGAAGTGCTGAAAGTTAGTATATTACAACGAATAAACCGTTTTCTACCTTTTATTATTCAGATGATTCCCAGCCTTCTCATGAAAATGGAAGGGGGAAAAATGAAACCATCTTTGTTGCGATATTCGTTTCATTTCTGATTGGAAAAACGCGAGAACGTAGAGTGACAGCCACGTTGAAATTATGACTCGTGTGCGTGCCTTCCGGAAAAGGGAGCATGAGTGGTGAAGCTTTTCAAGCAGCGGTATAAACGGTCAATCTACGCGCTCCTTGATGTACCAAGGAAGGATAAATTTCCCAGTCGTCGTCGCACCGATCTTGCAGGACAAATGACGCATTCCTAAGCCAGCAGTGAACACTTCCAAACTTTGTGTTGTGTGCATATTCCTCCTTTCAGGCACGTGATGAGTTACAAACGGTGATGGTGAAGCAACAGCGACGACTACGTATACACGTTGTCATGAGCGGATGTGAGCCAACAGAGAGACCGAAAATGTAGACTGACTGTTGTCTAACTAGAACAGAAGATAACATGCAGGTGAAACTCAGAGTAGTGAGGAGTGTTAGCCTCAAATCTTGGTAGGGGGGGGGGGGGTTCGGAACAAGAAGCCTAGGGTCTCCATAACTGTTAGAAACTAATTTCCATGCTACTTTCTGACTGTTGTGGATATTCAACTAGAGTAACCAGGAAACCAATTCCCAATCATTCCCATAAAATATCATAAATTAAAATATTGCGGTGATACTGCTTCAAACCTTATCGACACAACATCACCTTGTCGACTTATTGCTCTAGTCCAACCTGGCGGTTCCACGTAGGAAGTTGGTATACTCGTGTTCCGAAGTTCCGTCATGGTTCCAATGACCCCTAATGGGATGAGAGTACCGTAGCCAACTGGTACGGACTCCTGCTTAAAGTGACGAGCGTGGCAGTGGTAATGGTTTGCTTTCAACTCTCCCACTAACCGGCTTTTTATCTTTCAAATATGTCACTTAGAGTTCACCCAAAGATTTTAATGCCCAAAAGTATTTCATTGATAGTATCTTTTGTGGCTTTTTTCATCGCTTTCTTTTGCTTGATCGTTTGCTTGAGTGTTCGTAATAGTTGTATGGCACACACCTAGTGCATAAAAATAAAAATAAAAAATGAAAATAAAGTAAAAGGTGGCTCAAATGTAATAATTAGAAGTGGGCTACTGCCTCGGCTACTTTCTCCTCCACTTTTTACAGGACCCACCGACGTCTCCGCTGTTATTTATTAACCTTTCAACAACCTGTACTGGGAGTTTACCATGTATCTGACTAATGCTGTCGCGAACGCGACCTTTTTGACCTACGCGATCGAAAATTGGCGGAGCTTGTCTGCGTGCTGGTATTTAAGGAGGCTGATCAGCGGTGATCGGCAGTTAGCCGTTTGAGCCGACGGAAAGTGGTCGGCTCTGAATCCTCTCAATCCGAAATCCACAAGAGTCGTCGGCAAGGGGCATGTTCACAATCCGTAGCTCCACCGCGCCCACCATGGTCCAGGCACCAGCAGAATTATCCGTAGTATCCGTAGAATCCGGAATTCAAAAGTCCCGCTAAGCCACCACCTCGGTTAACGCCAGTGTGTCCTAACCCGTGTATGTACTCTATTTGGAGAATAAACTCTACTAACAACCCCGTGTTTCTCCACTATAACTGCCGATTCGCGTCAAATGCATTGAAGGCAGTGTCCATCCTCGTTATGTTTGTTCATCAACAGATCCTTGACCCCATCACCACGATGGTTCCAAAAATCCACCCCCCCCCCCCTTTCTCTTCCTCCCAGTTTTGAGTGCATCAAGTAAACACTAGGGTAAAAAACAAGGTTGGTTTAAAGTAAATAAAGAAAATTTCCATCAAGGCAGTAAACGCTCTCCGTGCCACCTCACAAAATTTTGTTATGGAAAGGACTAAAAAGTAACACAGCACCGAATCGGTCTAAGCCAGCAATAGATGATGGTCATACTGTAATCAGCCTCTTCTGTAGCCCATAGTACAGAACATGAGAACGTTACTTGATCAAAAGTGAAGATAGGTGAAAAATATATGTGGTAGATGTAACTTACGAATCAGTTGCAGCAACATCTCTTATTAAGTTGTGCCTCTTGTGCAGGGCCTGAAATTCACATGTTGTAGGGGAAGCAACTCCACAAATACGCTGTTCAAATTAAAATTCCTATAATTAGGGGAATAATAGGGGAAAAAACTAGCTCATAGAAACAAAGAAGATTCTAGAGAGATTGTAAAGAAATGGAAATATGGAAAGTTTCTTTCAAAAACTCCACGCCGATTCAAAACGAATGAAAGGTCCCAAAAGTTAAAATAGTTTGGAGAGGTGAGTTACCACAACAAAATATTGGGTGCTAGCACGAGTTTTGCGCTTTTTCAACCGCGATTTTTTCAATCTTCCGTAAAGTTGTCTATGGAGCGCATTCTTTTTTCTACAATCCTACGATCATAAGTTCCCTCAGCATTATTCTCTTAATTTGTCGTTTAAAAAAATAATCCAATCAAGACGAGAAAAAGCATTTATGGAGGTACAATACTTGCGTTTGGAAAAATTTCGTTATAAAGTTCCAAGAAATGGGACAGAGATATGTAAAGAATAAAATGTTACGAGCGTACCTCTAGATTTCCGCATGATGCATGAGGTGTATGCAGCGCATTGTCAACGTGAAATAAACCTGACACGATCCTGTTCAGCGATGGATGGGCTGAAACGTACGACGTCAAAACTACTGAATTAATAGGACGGTTCTGCATTGCCTGTTTCTTTTCCGGGAATTCGACTGGAAAGTCTTCAGTCTCAACGCTCCTGGGAGACCAAACTTTGAAGAAATTGTGATATGTATGTATACTTCAAATTAAATGGAGAAAAGTTCTTTCGTCTTGCATGCATTTTTTAGGCACCTTCTTCAGACATGTTTTTTCCTTTCTGCTGATTGCGAGATGCCACAAAAGGCCGCAGATGCAGTACCTGGCTTTTTCGCTCCCAGCTCGACGAAATGACATAGCCTATGTAATTGGAAAATTTCCGAAAGATAAGTAGTAATCTGAGAAATGAGCGTGATTTTCGTCGCCTGAATCGTACCAGCTCTGGATGTGTGTGATAGGATAGCTCTATCAATTAACATGGACATGGATGCACATGGATAGAGATACTACAGTGGGCGTCATTGGTGTGACCCGTCTGCAGCCTCGAAAAGAACCCTCTCCGGGACATCAAATTATGGGGTTTCTTGATAGTCAGTTAGTTTTCGTATTAGTTATGATCCAATGTGATGAACAATATCAAGAAAACCCAGATACGCCGCTGCGGCGACGATTCTTGCGTTAGCGGTGCGTCGCGCCGCGCGCTTTTCGAGGCCGCAGACGGGTCATCGCCATCGACGCCCACTGTACATATGTAGATGTCACGCTATTTCTTGTTGACACCCCATAAATTTGGTCCGTATAAATTGAGGCGTATGATCCCTCCGCATTTCGTGCCTCACCAACGTCCGGAATGTTTTTTCTTAGTCTGGCAATAGATCGTTTCAATGCTAATCCAGTGGGAAAGATTATTCACACGAAACTCCATTTGGCCGAACAGTGCACTTGGTTTTTTTTCTAACATGAAAGCACATCACCAGGACAGGACCAAATATCCAGAGTGCGATGGATTTGTGATTGACGGAGATGGACACGAGAGTGAGCATGTTGCATCCATACAGCTTAGCTTTCCGAGTTGGCTTCTGGTTGCCCGAAATTGCTGGATATACATACAGTTGTGATATTTATCAACAACCGATGGGCCCAATTTCTTCCAGCAATTCAGACTCCTGTTGTTTTCCTGCGGTAACCATATCCTTGAGTACAGAACCAATTCCCCTCCGATAAATGTGCAGCTTGAATGGAACTAGAACAGCGTAATATATCACGTACAAAGCCTAGTGGAATCTCTACCCAGTTGCTGCCAGTCTCCCTTCAGTTGCTGCTCAAGAGTTCCTTCCTTCGCAGCATTTGAGGAGAGGATAGCACCAAAAGAAAGGAAAAAAGAGATGCAGCTAAAATTTGTATTCGACGCAGTACGCTGTTTGGGTTGCGTATCTGCTGCACATTTATTAGGAATAGAGGATGTGAATTGTCACAAGTCCTCTTCGAAGCAACCTCATAAGGAAAGCCATTGGGCAAGTGTAGAAAGTGTTGGGAAGAATGCATGTTATGAATAATTAGTTCCGCTGGAGTGTCAAGTAAAGTTTTTATTTCAGTTGTGTACTTCAAATAAAAATATTTCACACTATTACAAGCAGATGAGCGAATTCAAGTATGTGTGTCATGAACCATTCTGTCGACGCTATCTGTTGCAGTACCTCTGGTAAATGGTGATTACACAGAACTGGGAAGAACAAGCATACCTTCATCCTGGCTCACAAGGAGATGTGGTATATGTAAGTGTGGTTCGCTTTTGTAGGCAGTTTTCAAGCTGGTTGCCGGCTCAAGATGGAGATGAAACTGATCCTCATCATTCACGAAGAAAGAGGTATGATGCGTCAGCCCTTGCTGATCCATGGATTCTTCCTGAAACTCATCACTATGAAATCAGCAGTGCAATCATATGCAGCAGAACAGAAATGACGATTCTATCGTATGCAGTGATGAGCAAAGTAATGGAATGTTATCTATTTATAGCGTTATTTTCGAGCTTTAGCGAGGTCCTCACCCCCTCTGAGGGTCCCACCACCTCAGCTAGCCGTTACCTGGGGCTATCAATAACCGAAAGACCCTAGTTGACTACCAGCAGTGTGCAAGGAGTGTGCGAGCGCCTTATCATGAGCACAGAGGTCCACCGAACTTGAATGAAATATAACTTTACTTCAAACCATAGACTTGTTCCACAACACAGGGTTGTCAGTAATATTTATTAGTAAAGTATGTACAGGCCTCGTTCTCATGTCCGACTGATGAGATTTCAACTTTCAAAGGGGTGTGATGATTCTGAAGTATGCCCTCATTCTGATGTCTGACCTAGGAGACGTTTGTACGACTTTCTCCAAAGATGGCTTGAGCCTTTCAGACGACGAAGGTGAAGCCGCCGAAAAGTTGGCCCAACAAGGAGTATTACATCCTGGTGCTCGGCTAACAAAATTTTCAACTGCACTGAATACCATGCCGAGTTTTAAAGACGACCATGCTTGGAAGATCATTTTATCTATTTATTTGCATCAAGGATTCATGGCATAACGTGTTTTTTTTAACCCGGATTAGTCCTTGCTCGGTGCTTCCGCGCAAGAAAGGGTAGACGGATCCTTTCGAACATGAGCCACATCGCAACATGGCCCTCGTTTGAAAACAGAATGAAGCGAATTTCGGGAAGAAAACGCCCTGACACGCTTATGAAGCAACTGAACGCAATCCATTAGGTCGGTGCAAAAGTTTTTGTCAATTTTTCTTCGCCGGCTTCAATTTTCCCACAACTTTACCGAACTACAACTTTGACAAGCGGCATAATTTCTATGATTATTAAACACCACTACTTATTTTACTAGCACACCCAATGGAGCAGGATTCGCGCTACAAATCCACTATCATACGTACAGTCCTTCTCAAAAAAGATAGACTGATTGTGCGACTGCACCATCGCGGCGGGACCTGAACAAGGGATGCGGAGAGAGCATGCTCTAAGTGAGAGGGTCGAGTAGGTCCCGCCGCGATTCTGCAGCCGCAACGCTAAGAAACCGCACGCGCAATCCGTCTATCTTTTTGAGAAGGACTGTACATATGTGGTTGTTGCACGACATCTAGGGAGAATTATGGAATTTTGGAAAGAAAGTGACAAAACTTTTGCTCCAACCTGATACAATACATAGTATAACTTGTCAACATTTATCCACAATGGTGCAATGCTTCTGAACAATGGTGCAATGCTTCTGAAAATATAAGCCATTTCCAGTTATTAGTTATTTGTCACGTCGTAAATTGATAGCAAACTTGATTTCGGATCAGTTAGTGACATCATAGAACTAAGATCATACATCACATACAGTAAATATACAACAGCTACATATGTGTATGGCTAAGTGCAAATTACATACTGCGCTTTATTTTCTAACAGATTTAAAGTTGAGCAATTCTAGACCGCGGATGCCTTTGAATAGGTGAAGAAATGCTCCACATCAGGTGCACCCACATTCGACAAAATTTTCAGCATTTACATTTATATAGTCGCCACAACATATGGTTAGAGATCACGTTCGGAAAATTACACCGAGTTTCAACAAGACCTCAATCCGTTGCGGAAATATGAGCAGCAAAAAAAAAACGAAAATTTTCTCTAAGAAACAGAATTAGATTGCCGGAAAGAACGATACACCTCCCACCAATTTTTTTCTCGTAGCGATAGCGCTGTTTGCTTTTTGACAACATTTTCATCGCGTAGTAGCAAACATCTCGTAGAAGCGATACAGAAGTGTGCTTATCTACAGATAAAAAGCACGGTTCCGCTGTGCTGCACTAATCTCGATTGATCATATGTGTGCTAGTACTTGCATTCCTTAGGCCCGTAACCTCGACATGGCCTGGATGCTCTGGGGAGCCAGATACTCTGAGAATGAGTCTCACCCAGGCTTTACTCCTTGGCCGAACTCGGGATATAACCGTAACTTGGGGTGGGGGGG
>JARK01001384.1:1186520-1199656 GCA_000688135.1 Ancylostoma ceylanicum
GGGATGGGAGTGGGGGAAGAGGTATAGTTTTCGGAGCTAGACACCTTTTTTTGACTTCCTGCCAAATTCTCCCTCGAGCTTTTATTCCAGGTAGCATCACTCAATGATTTCAGGCAGTACTCTAGCTCCTCTGTCGTGACTTCAGAAGTCTCCTACGATTCCTCGAAAAAACCGATGTAAAGGTGAAAAAGATGGATGTATAGGACTAAACTCTCACTCAGTATTTTACTTCAGGTGGCAGCAATAAATATTGCCATAAACTACTCCTAGTCATCTGCGACGACAAGTGATGGCTCCTTAAACCCTTCACATATTTTCGTGAAAAGAGCGAAAAATTTCACAGTGATATGAACGTGAGTGATCTAGTCGATGTCGCGCCGAGTGACATTCACTTACCCACCTACGTTTTTTTTCTGACCAACCTTCTCTCTTATGGATCGTTCTCACAACTATTCCATCTATTATCCTCAAATAAGCAAACTAAGTGCCTCGCCGACGGCGAAACATATTGCGCGGTCCAGCACTATAAGAAACAACTTTGTATGGAAAAATTCGAGAAATGTCACACCAAGCGCACAATAGCGCATAATATTTATGAGGACACCTCACTAAATAATCAGCACAAGGTTCTCGCTCCTCCAGTCAATCTGATTTTCCATATGGAATACCGAACAATATATTAGGGGTCGCAATAAATTTGAAAAAAAAAAGACGAACCGGTTATTAAATCATCCATTCCTCTTTTTTGAAACAAGCGGTCCGCAGTGGGCAAGTTTCCACACATTTCTGATGAAGGAATTTTCCGTATTCTACACGTCTTCTCTGCGTAGGTTTTACAAATACGAGTATTGGTGTTGGTTGAAGAGAGGAGTATAGAGCTTAAATAACCCGGAAAGCAACATTTCCTTCACATATAATGCGGAGTGCGTGTGGAGCAGTGGTAAGTGGCTCGCTGCGCACGCACACGATTGATGGTTCGATCGCGCCCGTGGCCAACCAAGCCATCCATCTCTCCGAGGTCGGTAAATTGGTATCAGAAGAGTCTGGGAGGATAAAGCACTGACTTGGTTCATCGGATGCCCCCTGCAAGTCACTGTATAGGGCACATACGCATTCAACGCCTCTACGATTTCTCAGATGAAGTCGAAGGCGTGGCGCATCCCTCGTGACGGAATTGATCAACGCCGACCACTTTAGCCCTTATCCTTTATAATACGAAGTGTAAATGAGGACTGTAAACGAGGACGCATGAGCGAACGGTTGGAACAATGAGGATCAGAGCATCTCACAGACTTTCTCCACTAACACGGAAAACAGCATTCCATTTCAGGAGGCTGAGTCTGAGGCGAGAGCCCGATTCTCAGACATGGAGCTCATAGAGCACATAACCAATAGGTGTTACGCTGTTGAAAATGTAGATTGAATTTTTTTCAACTTTGTTGACTCCATAAATTCTCGGGATTCAATGAGAAAATTTGAGAATGAGCCTTGCTATTAAATATCAAGGATACTTTCTTTCAAAACTAGTATAGCTTGACCACGTTGAGGGCTAACATACATACATGCCATGAGCAACACCACATCCGGGGCCGCATGCATCACTGAGATTATCCGGGGTAAACGTGTCAACACCACGCAAATTTACCCATCACTAGCACGGGCGTTCACCTTAGGTAATCTCAATTATGCACCCACGCACCAAAATTTTTTCGCCCTTTCAAAAGGTGAAACCCACCAGCCGCTCTTGTGTTTGTAGTATGTGTACTGCAGAAATAGTATGGCTCAAGATCATTCTTCTCCACATTTTCCCAAAAGAGGTGATAGAGGTGATATAGGCTAGGATTAACGCATAACCAGGCGAAACCGGGCTAGCAAACCAACTTTAACGTCTAGCGTCCCCTGTCATTACGTAGTCTACAGGACAACCAATGACGATAACCAACGCTGGCTTGCGTGGATTCGGTTTTATGAATCCCAGCCCTGGTAGGCTGAACATGATAAATTGCCTAAATATGAATTAGTTTTTAATAGCATCAATATCCAACCTTTTGTTGGCCACGATCTTTCTTGCCAGCCGCGTCACAAACTCTCACCCTTCCTGTTTGAATGTCAGTGAAAAGGTTTACGTCCACAACTGCAACGCAGTGATTAGTGATGTAATTTTTGCTGTTAGAACTTTGATGTTGACAGAGAAGTAAATTTGATGATGTTAACAGCACTCTGGAGAGTACAAAACAATCTCAGTCAGCCAAACATGAAGATTTTTCTGTATTGTGCTACCCTTTTCGTGAATGTTAAATGGAGTTTGTGGAATGGCACCTTCGATTGATTTATTGATTTTAAAACCTGGAGGGAACTTTAATGCGCGAAAGTACATTTCTGAAGGAAGATAGACTTTTATCGTCGTTACCCCTTTCTTTCAAACCTCTCGCTCTCACTCCCATAACATTTGGATTTTTTTTTTTGCTTCTTTCCAGTGTTGTTAACTGAAGCTTCGACACAATTTTTAGATTTTTATGTCTTTGACGGTGCTGAAAACAAGTTGTAATCGCATTGTAGGGAGAAAAACTAGTTCTCACGTCGAGAACTAGATTTTTACATGTGGAGAAAATACTGAATCGAACTTAAATCCGCCTAGAATTGGAAAACCTCAGTAAAACTTCAGGAAATTTTATAAAAGTGTGAGAAATCGTAGAGCGTTGCGGTAGTTATGCAGTATCTCTCAGCATCTCAATTTTTTTCATAGAGGACTTAATTAATGCCTTCATAATAAATATCGTTTCTCTGATTATTTCAATTTTTGAGACCACGAATATATCTGATATCTAAAGGTACAGCCTTTTCTAAACCATGATCTAAACCATTTTCTCTTTGCAATAATCTAGTTTTCGACAACATAACCAGTTTGTCTCCGTTCTATGCAATTATCATCTGTTCCCAGCACTGTCAAAAACATGGAAATCTAACACATTCCATGAACCATGTCTATACTACACAATACCGAAACAAAGCAAAAACATTCTAAAGGGCCACGGGATCACCTCGAAATGCTGATGGTTAGGACCGGATAAAATGAGATTAGCTCTCAACTATGGCAGACAGCTAGAGCGTGTGGGGAACTCCGCCCAAATGCTCCACGAAATCTGCGCTTGAACCCTTCCTGAATAATGGTCCTCGGGATTTCTGTGACTTCTGGCATATGTAGACAGAATCAGAGCATGGCAAGGAGAATTAAAATTTGCTGATATGGGCAAAATGAAGCATAACGTAAGACCTTGGCATTGGAACACATCACAGATATATCTGGAGAATATCACAGATATATCTGGAAGATCTCATTCCCTAATTCGCTACAAAATGTCTCTTTCGGAAGCATAAGGTCCTTCAAACATTAAAAAAGTGCACACGACGTCCACTCCTCAGTTCTACCCATTCTACGGTGGGAAATAAGCGTATATAGTTATGTCATGTCAATCAACCCAAAGTACTCCTCAACTAAAAACCAACAATGAGGCTGAGTACGCCGAATGAGTGAGTGCAGGCAAGAGAAGTCAAAGGCAACACCCATGGAAATTTCTGTGTTGGATAGTTAGCCGAATTTCGGGATTTTTACGAACGGCGACCTCATGGACAACTATGAAAAAGCGTGAAACACGCGAGAAAAGCTGTGTTTACACTTCGTCGCGACATTGCCGTCGCGTACAAGCAAAGTGTTCAGAAGCGGTGAGTCCTGAGTGGATGCATGCGAGAGCAGTGGTCGCGTAATGGTAGTTCACCCTCATCCTCGCGACACGATGTCGCGAATCCCGTCGCATCCCGTTCATACTTTTTTCCTTCAAAAACGATGCTATGAGCGAAAAGTATAAGTACACATGTGCGACGCGATAGGTAGTGAAGCCGCCGCGTTTGCATCATGACAAACTTCGCAAGTATGCGTGCTCACGTGAAATTAAATACATAGCTCGATTTGGCGTAAGCGTCAACGACTATGCATATTTATGTGCAGCCGTCCAGTACTGTAGGTTTTAGGACGAAACAGCAATAGAAACAAGGAAGCAACGGCCAACTCCAGTCCGTAACATCGCCGAAATCATTGCATCGTGTCTGCTATCGTCTCCAACTACCACTACGCGACGACTGCTTGTGCATGCATCCACTCAGGCCCCACCGCTTTGGAACAGTTTGCTCGTACGCGGTCGCGTCGTGACGAACTATGAACACAGCTGAATACGCGTCGCGGCTGCTAGCAGACACGATAGTTCGTCGATGTTGTGTGCCGTTGTTCTTCTTGCTGTTTCGGCCTGAACCCTACGCGACCGGACGACAGTTCATGAAAACGCATAATCATTAACGCTTCCCCCAATCGAGCTATGAATGCAAATTTGCGTGAGTGCGCAAATTTTCGAAATTTGGCATGGCGCAACCACGCGACGTGACAGCTTCATTACTCGTCGCGTCGCAGATGTTGTGGTCGTCGCCGCGACGTTGTAGCTTCGTGAAAAAGTGGAAACACAGGTAAACGCAAGGAATGGGGACGCCGGTTTCTGCCCATCCGAAGCGCGAAGGAGTATTTCGCTGATAGTGTGTGCGCGTGTCCCGGCACGAAAGCCTGATGGACGGTGCGCACTCCGTACACCTTATTACAATCGTTATTTAGGCCATGCACCGCATGCTGGGACGATAGCTTTAGCTATGGAAGGATGGTGAAGCGGATGAATGGTCAAGTGGAACTTGCAGTGATCTTATTGATCGTAGGAGAACCTCGAACAACGAAGATATAGCGGAGAAGAGGTGCGTCATTACTTTCGCTTTACAATTTTTGATGTGTGACTATCTGATTGCTATGATTAGACTGGTTTAGCACTTCCTGATTAGTAAATGGTATACTACCGCCTTTGTTTTTATCCAACGTATCTGTCGGTACTTTGACCCTTCGAGCGAGTCACTATTGCATTATAAGAATAAGTTTTCAAATTCCGAGTTAAAGCGCCAAGAAGCAACGCTTTGGCTCGGAATTTGAAAACTTATTTCTGTATCGAGTTGAGTTTACTGAAAAGGTGTGGCACACAGGTCGGAGTCAAAGCACCGCGAAAAGGTGCTTTGGCTGGGGTATCTAGAAGATGAGTAACCGGCTATCACAGGTCCCTGTAAGTCCACCAGAAACTAACTTATGTTTTTGAATAAAACATGGTTGACAAACTAGTTCCAATAGTGTGGTAACCCTTATTCCATTTTGGTGAAAAAGTTCGGGGCGGAGAATGGCGGGCGAAAAGGGCTAATCAATAATTTCAGTGGTGATCAGCTGATTATTACCTCTCTTCGCACTTCATCGTTTACTTTTCAACGAATCTTACACTCTTTCTAGAAATTAGTCAAATTTCCAAAATAGTGAGCTTATTCGATGCAACCTAACAGAACGCTTGGAAAAATGAGTGATATTATAAGTCATGTAAGCAAAAAATTTCATTTTCTGTCCGTTTTGGCAAATTCATCACCAGTCATCGAGAAAAGCAAGTATGATCTTTTGGTCTGAAGAGGTTGAATGAAACGTTTTTCTGTGTTGCGGCTCCACACGGGGCTAGGATCCCCGGGAAGAATAGAAAAATATCTTGTAGCATGGCTTGGGGACCAATCAGCCTCAGATCTGGGTACCTTTCGATCACAGTGAAATAGGCACAGAGTGAGTTCGTTTTAGCGGTTTTCTTCACTTTTCTTGCTGTTTTTCTTTACATGCTTGGTCTATTTTTTGTGAATGGTGTAATTTCAACTCTGCGCTTGATCTTACTATCACTCAACTTCTGTTGTTTAGTAAATGAAGCAAGTGAGGGATAGGTATGCTATGTAGCAGCTCAGAGAGATAATTCAAATGTCTACTAAAACGACATGAAAATAAAAAGAATAACAAAGTAACACTAAGCAAAACGTATTGTTGAAAACACCCACAAGTACATGCTTGAAAGCAAGAAGAAAATTCGAGAAAACCGCTAACACTCAACGAACACATGTTCGAGTTGGTCGCTAAGGTCAATCAGCTGATCTATGTCCCTTGGACAAGCCGTGACGCGAGCGCAATCGCAGCCGCACGCTCATCGACCATAAGTACTCAAATGGAATATGAAAAAAAACAGAACATAAAACATCAAGCATAAATGGAAAAAAATCGAATCCAGGCGAAAAGATTCACCACTGAAGACTAGAGAAGAAGCAGGATTTCAAGGTTGCATCGCTTCAGCAGTGACCTGTTTTGGATCAGACTAGATATTTTGCAATTGTATTTCGTTCGATACTTAGTATTAAAACATTGAAGATATTTAACATCAAAAAGAAGAAAATTGAGCATTATCATGAGCTGTTTTTGACGCCTACCAATTCTAGGAGCAGCACTATCCCACAAATTTAAATGTACTGGTTGAGCTCAGGAGATGTGGGTTGCCGTATGATTTTCCCAGAGATTTTGCTTTTGAGAACACGGTTACAATATTGCAATGATGATATTTGCAACAAAAAAACACATTTTTTAACACTAAGCAATCGACAACTCCGACAGAAAAATGCGTTAAAACACAGGGTCAGGTGCTCATTTATGTAGTAATGGCACCGTGGGAATGAACTGGAAGATTACAGCTACTTGAAAAATTAAAAATGTGTAATTTCCAGCAAGGAGAAGTGAAGTGTAACAATACGTTAGCGAACTCAACCAGTATGCATCGTGGGGGAGCACTATCACAACACGCGATAGAGCGCGACAAACATCAGGTTATGCCTCACTTTGCGTCGACAACATCGCCGGTCAAAACGAACTGTGCTGATGACGTGTTCGATACTGCCTAGTAGTATTCGGTCCCGCTTTACTAGAAATTCTCACCCGTACAGCTGGTTTGTGCTTTTGTGTCAGTTTCTTTGAACTCCCCATTAAACGTTTTCTTTTTGAATTCAATAGTAATCATCTCATAGCTCTGAAATAACATATCTGCACCATTCGTGAACAGCCGGAAGGTAGAAAATTCACCGCCTTCCCCAGCACACTGTACTGACTTTAGTAGTAGCAGATGTGACCCAGTTATGGAAAGCCGCGACGCAAGAAATGCGCGCAGCTGCTGCTGCCTCCCGATTGAATGTCATTTTCCGGACGTCATTTACCGGCCGTAAGAATTTGGCTTGTCACATAACTTGTAGGTTCACTCACTATCCTCTTTGTTCATCCATTTGTTGTGCGGCTTTTCGTAAGGAACTGTACTTTCACATCAAGTAAATTGACAGTTGATTTATAGAGATTGAATCGCACACTTGGAAGTTCAGTCAAAGGCTATTATTCCGGAGAGTTGGATGAAAGAATTGGCCTATTTATAGATTTTTGAAATCTCATCTTTTTAGCAGATTTTGGTTAGCTAATGCTCATTCCAAATAGAACGTATGAGGCTGATGGATTGTTGGAGTGTTGTGGCCTTTTTTTGCTTTTCGTGAGTGTGATAATGCAGTTGTTGCCTGTTTTTTACTGAAAGTATTTTAGCAGCTTGATAGAAAATAAATGAAAACTCTGTTTCCCATTAGTCAAAGGACCATTTGCTCAACAAGAAAAAGTCGAAGTGAGGCCAGTTCTTTGGTTCCATTATTTCCAGCCAGTTTTTTTTTTTTGCAACGGAATGAGTATTAGTTGGAATTCAATAACGCCAATGATTCATGTTTTTTTTTTGTGGAAGAAAGTCGATATTTATGATTCATCTGTTGATCCACTGTTCGTCATAGGGATGAGAACGAACACTTCATAGCCTCAGAAACGAAAACTGAGGGTGAGGCTCAAATGCAAAGGAAAAAGGCGAATAATGTATACTTGCTAGTATCCTGATTCAGTTAATTTCCTTCAATGGTATCGCCTTGCAGCGGCGGAGCTGCTTCGTAGCGATGCAATTTCGCTAGACTCATACTGTTGTGTAGTCTGTTCCAAACGCGACTATAGTTCAGTGTCCGTGAGGATAACCTGATCTTCTCTCATTCCTCTCCAATCGCCGCACACCTTCCCGCGTTCTTTTCTCTGTGCTGTCTTCCCAACTATCTTCCCTGGTGAAACCTGCCGTAGTGACGTGTAATGCTTGGGTCTTGATTAGCTAGACAAACGAGGATTGTTAGGGCCAATGTTGTGTGTCAGGACGTGTGAGAACCAGCGTGTCCGCGCAACGGTATTCGCTGATACTGCCTTTGGGTTCCCGGAACCCTTCCCGGTTTAGTACATACTTCCGTAACTGGATACCATAATCTCGTCCTTCAAAACAGTGATATCACCGCTGTGGTTGGAGGTCTATTCCCTGACATCATCTACAGTCCTTCTCAAAAAGATAGACGGATTGCTCGTGCGGTTTTTCATCGTCGCGGCTGCAGAATCGCGGCGGGACCTACTCGCCCTCTCACTTTGAGAATGCTTTCTCCGCATCTCTCGTTCAGGTCCCGCCGCGATGGTGCAGACGCGCAATCCGTCTATCTTTTTGAGAAGGACTGTACAATTAGCGTCGGTCGGGCTAACTTCTTTGCGGACTTATTGGTGGACAGCGACATGGCCACACCATGCGCTGAAATGTCTGTGTTATACTGCTAATTGTAGCAGTGTCTACTGTTGTTTTTCGTGACGTTTGTACATTTTACGAAAAAAAAAATCCACTGTCATTAGCAAATATGGTAGTGATAGCAGCTAAAAACAGCAAAAACAGGAAAGCAAATATGACAGAGCAGCGTGCGGCGCGGTAGTGCTGCGACTGTCCCTCAAGTCCGCAAAATAGCCAGCTCCATCGACGCTCAGTGTAGACACGACCTCTTTTTGGATTCCGTTACCCGCTGGTAATCAGGACAATCTGGTCCATGTCTACGATGTCACCTCCTTCCGAGTCGAAGTCGGAAACCCAAATAAACCCTACCTCAAACATGGCTGCATTCTCACCGGAGTCTGACCTCGATCTGAAATTTCTACGCCAAATCGATGCAAGAACTGCGTTGAGAGCAAACGAAAATGATATTATTCAGTTCTCGACCTGGCAGTCTGCACAGTTCTGTGCGGCTGACATCGGAAAGGTTGACTCACACCGTTTTTCTTCGTCGCTACATAGGTCGAATCGTCATTCACACTGACTCTGATTTGGAGCGTTATTCCTGGTTTCTGTGCCCAAGACTGTCCTCTTCGTAGTTTTGGCGTAGATGTAATGGCGTAGAGCCATCGAATTCCATGAGAAGAAACAGTGAAGAATAGCTAACACAGGCCACCACAGCAGCGCCAAATAGCGATCCCGAAGCGGTCATGTCGTTGTTCACACTCAAGTCCGCAAATTCGTCAGCTCCATCGACGCTCACTCTGTGTCATTGCTCTTGTTCTCAATTGATTCGGTAGTGACGTGTACGAGTAGTTTCGGGCTGTTGGAATCTACTGTTTCATTCAGGAATGTGGTTATGGTGCAGATGATGTTCACTTATCTCTGGAACCACTAATGTTGTCTAACCCAACAATACGTGACCTTGTTATCCCCAAAAATTGTGTATTGGAAGGAGAAACAAGTGTAGGTGAGTTTGAGAAGTAGGTGCGGTTTGCTTCAGCGATGCTTCGATATTTCCAAGAAAGTCATTTACTGAGATTTTAGCGAAGTCCTTAAATGCCCCCAATGGAAATAGTTCGGCTGGTTGTAAATGTGTTGGCGAACTTATTAACAGAATCGTAGAACTGCGTAGAGCAAGTACTTCTCAGGGTGAGCACTTCAGTTTCTTTTTATTTTTCGTAGGTTTAGCTAGATGACATGCTTGAACTCTTATTCTGCAGATGGTGATTATTCGGTTGTAAATAATAACGAGGTGGAATGGGCAAAACTTTTTATGGAGTTCATTTTGGGTACTGCTTTTTGTCAGGGACGAACATGTCAAGGTGAGCGTCTTCAAATCCATTTCGTTGTTCCAGTACTGTTATATACCATCCTTATCGTTTTCTCATGTTCCAGCCCATTCTGACGACATGATCTGGTATGTACACGTGTCAAAAATGAACTCCTCTTTCTACTTAGGCCATTCGGTGAGTGATTACATTTTTTCTCGCTATTTCCATCTGTCAGATAGTACAGCATTCATAAGAGGAACTCTAAACCTGCATAGCATACTTCGCCTTCCCGTGGCACTCTGACTATCGGCCGCAGTCCATCCATGACCTTTACTCGCCCTGCCGCTTCCTGACCAAACTTATCCGCACCGCGGTGGTCGATACTGCGTCGCGCGTCTCGATAAGCTTGCCGCTCTATTCCATGTGAAGTATGGCGCCTTGCGTTGCCGCTCTTGGCGACGGGATGTACGCTCGCCAGCATGAGCAACCCACGCGACTGTTCGTTGCCGAGGCCCGTTGTTCGATAAGTACCGTCGCCACAGTCGCCAGCGGCGGTGTCGCAGGGTGCCATACTTTACGTACAGTCCATAAAAAAAAATCGGCGGACTCCATTTCGGCGGGAAAGGGGCGCGTGGCGCGGTCGTCATCCGATCGGCAGCCTGAGATTCTATGGAAAAACGGGTGATCTACGATATCGACCGACCTTGCGAAGCGGCGCCACGCCCAGCAGGAGTCCGCCGATTNTCCATAAAAAAATCGGCGGACTCCAGTTCGGCGGGGAAGGGGAGCGCGGCGCGGTCGTCATCCGATCGGCAGCCTGAGATTCTATGGAAAAACGGGTGATCTACGATATCGACCGACCTTGCGAAGCGGCGCCACGCCCAGTAGGAGTCCGCCGATTTTTTTTATAGACTATAGAGTGTTGCGTCAACCTACTCTGATAAATGAACGCAGCCCGAATGGCGTCGTAGGTCGAGTACAAAACCTAGCAACAACTCTCAGTTGCTGTTATTTTTCCCTCAATTGCTGGTAAGTATCCCTCGTTTTAGCAACAGTTCCTGAAGGATGGCAGGGGTGACGGCAGCAACTAGGAGGAGATATAGCTAAGTTTTGTATTCAACATATTACGCTGTTCGGGCTGCATTCCTAGCACACATATAGCCTGTTCCACTGGGGAAGATAGTTGGGGAAGCGCCGCAGAGAAGAGCACGGGAAAGTGGGCAGATTGGGGAGGATGCAGCGAGAAACAGACGCTGTGCTCGAATACCCAACCATCGTCGCGTGTGAAACAGACTATAGCTGAAGTTCCCCTCAGCTGTTGTTATGTTCGACTTGGCCCTCAAACAATAACTATCTGTAGTGCCGGATCAGTCCTGTGAAATAATTAAAAACAAGAATTCGTTGTGACTATGCTCTCATCCTGAAGGAAAGAATCCTACTGTGCACGAAGTTGATCCAGGAGGTTGGAATTAAGCACTGTGTTGTGAAGCGTTGCCTAACATGCGGTTAATGCATGTGTGGGTGTTTTTTTTTTTGCCCAGTGGTTCTGAGAATCCCAGGAGAGTGCGCCAAAGATTTTGGGATTAAGTTGTTACACGAGTTCATGGGACAAGTGGCAGTGGGAAAAGTGATGCACTGTTCCAGGATTGGGAAACCGTCAATTTCCTTCGTTTTGCACTTTCGTATCTCAATCTTTTGACTTTATCGGATGCTTCTCGAAAGGTTGGACTACATTAGCCATGGGTATTACCGCTCAAACTACAGAATAACCGTACTCTCTTGAGTGTAGTTCACTGCTGGGTAAAGCCCTAAATCAATGTCTGTATAGTACTGTGGTTTGTGCCATACCGATTTACGCAGTGCTTAGCCTACTTCCACATCTTTGCCTCCAACATGAAAATCATCGGCTGACATGTGAGACAAACTGCGTATCATGGTCTACCGTTCTCTTTAGCATCCTACAGGCTTTGGGTCCTACCTAAAATTCAACGAATCGCACCGGAGGAATACGAACCAAGGTGAACACGGTTGCTTTGGTCAAAGTTTCATGAATCCCAGTCTTAGATAGACTCCTAGAGTATTGCGATAGGGTAATTTTTGACACGCTGTCCTGAGCTCATCAGGACCACTGACGAGCTCAGACTGGGCAGAAATGATATACATACATTAATTTTATCTTACAAAACGCTTCCGAAAATGGATGTTTCGTTCCGATCTCCAGGGTTAAGCCCATGGATCGGGACGAAACATCGTGCACTTCCCTTGTTGTGACAGTTAGGCAGATATCATATACATTAATCCTATGTTAGGCATTGCTTCGAAATGTAGATGTCTTATTCCGACCCCCGCGATTGACCTGGTGCACTTCCCTTGTTAGTCCCTATACGATTTTATAATTTCTCTTTTAGCAAACGAGTCTAGTTCAAGTGTTCCGGCGTTCGAGCAGGAATCAGCCAGTGCCCTGTGACCAAATGTATAACTGGGAGGAGACCGTTTGCCTGAATCTTGTACTGCAACAGGTCAAAGCACTTAATTTTACTTCTTCCCCTTGTTCGTGTTGGCTATAGTATTGAAATGTTTAGCTGGATTTTTTCGTGACATGTGCAGTTTGTACAAAGACCAGTCCACAGAACCTCCAGATCATCCGTAAAAATTGTCAAAAGGTAACATTAAGCAGTATTGCAGTTATAAGAAAATGTGATTAATGCTCAAATCTTTTTCTCTAATATCGGCTTTGAGGTATATCCTTCCCCTAGTAGGAGGCGCATGGACAGTAAAGGAAGCAGCGAAGAAATAACATATCCGAAGCTCTACTTTGCTATCGATGGCTTCGAGGAGGTTCGTCTGCATTTAAACACATTCGTTATTCTGCGTTTACTATACCATTTCTGAATACCCGTTATACTTTGGAATATTCGAAAATTTTTCTCGAAGAATCGAATTTCGAATTTATTCGATTTTTAATTTTTTCGAATAATCGGATTTCGAATTTATTCGATTTTCCCATTTTTTCGAATAATCGAATTCCGAATATATTCGATTTTTCACTTTTATCGAATAATCGAATTTCGAATTTATTCGATTTTCCCATTTTTCCGAATAATCGAATTTCGAATATATTCGATTTTTCATTTTTATCGAATAATCGAATTTCGAATTTATTCGATCTTTCCATTTTCTCGAATAATCGAATTTCGAATCTATTCGATTTTTCCATTTTTTCGAATAATCGAATTTCGAATTTATTCGGTTTTTCACTATTACCGAATAATCGAATTTCGAATATATT
>JARK01001384.1:1200916-1210916 GCA_000688135.1 Ancylostoma ceylanicum
TTTTGAAACCCCCCCCCCCCGATCGAAGCCTACTGGGGCTGACCACCTCCACTTTTCGACCCCATTTCCAGGGATAACCGTCACTTTGGAAGACGCATTTGCAACACTATTCCACCTATGCTCGAAAAATAAGTTGTCACATGCATAAACGCGCATTTCCAATTTACCACCCTAATATCTCATGAGTTCATAGGGGGTATGTGTACTGGGTTCTCCAATACGCTGAACACCAGTATGGCCACCGTTTTGNCTTGCCACGACCGTCTGGCTCCCCGAGTGCTAACTTTGGAAGCGCATACACATCCGGGGAACTCGTTTTTGTAGCCATCGGTTGCTATACGGGATGACCTGCCTTGCCCCTACCATCCCCGTAGCAGGATCAAGGCAGGTCAAGCGGGGCAATACGCGTGGAAAACGGGGAATGGGCGCCCCAACTCTGCCCATTCTTGCGTTTGTCGCGCAGCTGCCATGTGTGGCGACTTATGTGGCGGATGGTGGCGCCTTAGACTCTTGGACTTATTATGTCCGTGTACAGAATAGAAATAATGGTTCAGTGGATTATATATCTATTACTGTACAAGTGAGATAGTGAGGAGAGAAGCGAGTGCCTGTTACGGCTTACAACATCATTCTAACTAGTGGATATCAATTCCAGTATAAGATGGGTCAGCCCCGCCCCCTCCACATGAGGTGTACTATGAGGTATGAGAGTGAGTACAATGGGGATCATCGAATCGTCGATGTTACCATGCGGCGAGAAACGTTGTATGCTGGCACTCCAAACGCCTGAATGTCTGAAATGGACTTAACAGTGCAGGTGCGGACCAGATCGCACGTTTGCGTCGCAGTTGAATTTCAGAGTTTACCTAGTACACCTTTCTGCTGTTCAAGATGAGTATTACAAAGAGATCAATGCAACGATCCATTATGACAGTATGTAGAAAGCATAAATAAAAATTCAGCTACGGTGCACATGCTCTGCTGAGTCCGCGCCTCCACAAATAGTATTTATCAAACATAATACATATGCTCTCCTGTGAATTATAAGCCTTGGTCAAAGGAGATGAGTGCTGACTAATAAATGATTTCTAGCGGAACTATTGGTTCATAGTAGATATTGTTTTCGTGGAACTTAAAGCGATTTTTATATATTCTACGATTTATTGTCAGTGTGAATTTTCGCGAATCTGACCGCTCAAAATGTATTTCTCGACATCTACTAACAAGTCCTGTATACTGCATTGACGTATTCGCTGGTAGTCCGCTCATATGGAGCTAGTAGATTTTTGACGACCACTGACCTGGCGGGGCGAAGTACAATTTAATTTTTAATTTTCCTGTAGTTAGCTATATTTTCCATAACATTGACATTAGTATTGTTAACATAAATGTAATACTTAGTGTTACATCACCAACGTCCTGAGTAGCGTCGGTTCAGTGGTAAAGGCTCTATTTTCCACAAACAAGACCCTGGTTCGATTTCTCGCGGGGGCGGTGCTTTTGCAAACACTCCAACATATTCTTTTTTTAATGAGAAGCATAACAAGATCCTTGGAGGAAAATCCTTAGTGAGCATTTTTCCTTAAGCTTTGACGTTTTATTTGGCTGTAAACCCAACGCTGGGGCCCAATAATGGTGCAGCTCAAAATGCAATTTCATAGATGGTGTCCTACCACCTTCGGACAGCACATAGTGTCCCAATACTGTGCAGGCGCTTTTTCAGCGTCACACCTTATCGGTCTGCAGTATCCCACTTCTTCTCATTCACTGACACCATTTTTAAGGCGATAAGACTACATGGTACATGACCATAAATTTTGCTGAGTTCCAGATTTATTGCCACTTAACAGCTGCCAAAATCAGAAGGCCCCTAAAAAGAGACCTAGCGCATATGAAAGAGCAAGTCTTCCTCTATTGTAATGTATGCAAACTGTTCCATCTTACAGAATAATTATGGAGTTATTCACCTTAGAATAGCATTCTCCCGAACTTGCCAAAAATTAGGCCATCTTTCAAAAGCTTTTTTTTCTGCTTATATATTAGAGCTGACAACCCCTTGAATATTATTGTTGAAGAGGAGGTCAAGCTCTAGTTCCCTGCAAAATTTCAGCTCTCTAGCTTACCTGGATCGGGTGTTATTCCGTTGGAAAACCGATGGTAAACCGTTGGTAAAAATGGCAAATTTCCCATCTTTTTTACCAACGATTTGACACCCTAATTTAACCCGAATAAATCAGGTTTTTCAGAAAGAAAAGTAGTGCACAAGAAAGCTCAAATCTTCCTGATATCAGAACGAGTTGAGCCATTTTCCCAGGTTACATGCCAACCCTTTTTAAATTCGTGACAAACAACCATANTTTTGCACAAAGACATCGATTTGTTGATTATGTCGTGTCTTCCACTTTTGCTTCGGGCACTTGTGAGAATGTCTCAGAGAGGATTCTCTAGTACCCTGAAAACGAATGTGACTGCTAACACATTTTGCACAATGGTACCGGCTTATTTATTCATTGATTTTATCGGTTTTCCCCTTTCTTACGGAGGCTGGTAAGGTCATGTCTATCGAAAATACTCTGAATGGGGTTTTGCGGGTTCGAATGGTGCCTCCGAGCTCCTACAATCTATTCCGCAAATGCAATCTATTCAGTGTTCTGCTAGTATTTCCGGTGGCATCAATGCAATGGAATTCCCTAGTCTCTTTCTTCATTTTATTCATATTATACCACGAGACGATGCTTATTTTGAAGGATCTGCTTTTCAGGTTTTTCAAGATATTGTCGTCAGGGACGGCGAGTGTGTTTGTGTGGAATTAGTTGCACGGGATAGACAGAAAACTAGAGAGGCGGTCGTATTCCTCGGTTCAATCAGATACGACATATTGAAGCAGGTGTACGATGCCAAGGTATTTCATTTCGCTCCTATACTTATCTTCTTTATCTTCATTATTGTCTTGATTATGAAAGGCTTCATCTACATGGCATTGGGCGCAGAACCTTATGAAGCAAGGAGGGAGGCGACAAGAGTTCGTTGGCATGAGAGGACCCCACAAAAAAGTGAGTTAAGAACTGCTCGATACTATCCTTCCATATTCCAAATATTTGGTCAATCCACAAAAGTAATTGTACATACGTTTGCGAACAGGTAAATTTTAACTTAAAGTCAATTTATTTTCGAAATATCTTTGTTTTTCCTCGATTCCATGTCGTCGCTGTTTTAGTTCTTTTCTTTGCAACCATGTTTGAGATGCTCTCATCCTCAAATTCACCCATCGTAGACAAGGGCGTAAACACGTTTACACTAGGTACTTTCAGTGATACATCCAGACCATGCTCAAAAACGATAACGTTATACAGTGGCGGCCACATATTTAGAACGCTGCCAATTTTGGGCGATCAGCCGATGAAAATATAAAATCTGTATTTCAGTACTGGAATGAGCTATCAGGGAAATACTCGAGAATGTGATAAGGCATAGATTTCTCCTTCCCGCTCCAACTTTGTTGCTCCGGGAAATGCTTCTGGATGGGATTGCACGCATTTAGAGCTAAAAATGCAGTGCTTTTGGAAATGTTTCAGTTTCTCTCCTAGATGGCTTTATTGGATCTGGGTAAAATGTGATATTATACTCGATATGATTGCGTGTTTTGCTATGATGGTTTCAACGAGCAGTTTCTCACTTGAGGGGAGAACGGAAATTATCAACAGGAGTAAAAAATGGTGAAAAAAGGATTCACGGTGATTCCAAGGATAAACCGTGCATTTCCAGCCGCGAATTTTTTTCCGATTTGTGTTGCTGACAGACAATTAGATACTAGAAGGAAGATTCCGGGGCTTGCTTTATTAACAAGATTCATAAAAATGAAATTTTTGACGAAATTGACGATTTGTTTCTGTCTCTGCCACCAGCCGATCTGTAGAGTCCAGTAAAAGCGTTAATAGGGAAATGTTGACGAGAAACATGCTCAATCTGAATCACCACTTCATTTCCTTCCATAGCGAGATACACGAAACTCACACAGAATTCAGGAAAACCGACGAAATTGAACTTTTATTTTTTTATCCAGTTTGAACGGACTCTGTGCCCGTGTTAAGCAACGGAAAGGAAGCAATCATAGTGCCTCAACACATACTCGAACTTGGTTTTGATTTCTCATCATAAGGCTGAGAAATGCAAAAAATTCTGTCGGCCAAAGTCGTGGGTATGCTAAATAAGTGGCCGCCACTGTATATGAACATTTGTGCTTACTGTCTCCTTCTCGTCTGCCTCCCTGAATACCAAATATTCTCTGCTTTCTTTTCTTCTCTAGTGTCTCTCCAGCTATCATCCATGGTAAAATGCACCAACCACTTTTTTTGCGATCTCATATTTAATTCTTAGGGATATGCTGAAATGGCAGTGGCTCGTGTATTCAATTGTGGCTACGAAACTCCTGTCACGGAAAACAACATGGATTTTCTCGAGTTAGCAAATGTGGGTTATGTGTACTTTCTTTCTAGACTTCTCTATTCTATTTTCATGCATCTATTGATCTTTGTTTGTCTAGATGGGGTATTCTTTGAATCATCGAAGAATGTCTGAAACGAACATTGTCGGGCCCATCTTTTCTCGTCCGGTTCCCACTTCTGACAGACAAACGTCCGTCGGTAGACGATGGCAAAGCGAAGCAGATACGGTGAACCAATATCCGGAAGTTGAAGGCAATAATATTGGTGATGGTACGCAGCTTGTCATATTTTCGTGATTTTAGCAGGTATCACATCATTTCTTATGGAGATTTCGTTTCAGATATAGATGAAGGCATACTAACACGCTTATGGTCTGTGCGTGGTTTTGGGCAAGCTTGGCATTGGCTTCGCGAGAAGAAAAGGGCTGAATGTACACCTTTGAATGCATATCTGACTTACGTGACGCTCTCCTGGTCGAGCATCCTTCAAGGTAGTTGTTCTACAACTCTCACATTTTTCAGCTTCTCTGTAGTGTAGGTAAGTTATTGTGACTCATGCTTACATGGCTTCATTTTGCTCATCTAGTCACCCCTTGGCAGTACTGTAAATTATGCTAGATGAATACAGCGATGAATATAGCGTCAGACACTGCTGGCGAACAAAACTTTTGTATGCTAACCTATTATGCTGAAAATATACATATTTAAAACTCGGCTACTACTAGACAAGTTTAATATCTTCAGTGAGTAGGTTTCCTACCAGTAAGGGATTTCTTGGAATACTGTGAAATTGTGTGCTGAAGTTTTCATCTCAAGTTGAGAGAAAAACGGAACAAGAAACTAGGCCAGTACAACGAAAGCTATGTTTTCGTTAATCAAGGAATCGCTTGCTCTAATTTATTGGGTTGGTACAGATGAAAAGTCGCCTTTTGGAAATTGGAGATGGGAATTTATTATAACAACAATACTACGCCATCTTAATCCAAAATATAGTCTCCATTGTAAGTGACGACTCTTCGCCATCTTTCGCTCAGGAGTTGGACCTCCAAGGCGTGCTGCATTGAACGAAAAAGGTAATAATCACATGATGCTATTTCGTGGCTATAAGGTGGGTGCGGCACCAGCTGCTAGTCCAGGTTCTCGGTTCTTTTCTGCGAATTTTCGCGGGTTTTTGCTTCTGAACGTATTTTTGCGAATTTCTTAAATCCTCAAGGATCAGGAATTGACCGCCGGGAGCAATAACAGTGACGGTAGGTAACCTACACACATGTCTTCACAACGGCACTTAGCTACCCTGAAACGGGAATTATTCTGTAGAAATAACCACCAGAACCCAAGCGACATTTCATCTGAACCAACATAATTAAAATGTCTATATTTTTGGAGGAGTCTACCTGTTTTTACTTTGGCCGGCAACGAGCGTGATTGAGTTTGATTACAATGGCGCATGTCCAAAGCATCAGTGAAGAGGCCTTTTTGAACAGGACCGCTCTACAAAGTTCTTGCTACATATTCGTCCATTTCCTAATTTGAAGCTTTTATTTTATCAAAGAGTTCCGCAGAAGGTCTTAATCTTTACTGCAACACCTGTTTCGGAAACGAAACGGGTGCTGACCTAGACATGTTTTGGGAACGAAATGGGTGCTGACGTAAAATTCGGCAATTTAGTTTGACAAGATAAGATTTTCACCATATTTTGTTTTTATTAGATTTATGCCGTAAATGGAGGAATGACTACTGCAACTACGTGACACACTCATTAAGGTACTAGATCGAGAGATAATACTGTATCTTACGTCGTGCTTTCATAATGACACGACCCTCTGTTTACTCATTTTGCTTACTCTAGCTTTGTATGGCACAATCAGCACTGGTGAGAAAAAAACTTTCATCCGATGAAAGTTTGCTTCTCGCTCAATTTATACCCGTTGCAAGAAAAATTCCTTTTCAGATTTGTTGAGTGATCGTCCGAAGCGACCTATTCTCACCTTTGAGTTTGACTCTCCCATCGAACAATGATTTTTTCGGTTGTATTCCTCATGCTGTTTGTTTACGCTTGTGTTTGTTGCGTTCAAGGTTTCATTTGTAATATACGTCTGAACTGCATAGAGTTGAATTATGACTAACACGAAATTCTTTGTGATGTACGTATGTTATTATCTATGGTGTTATTGGTGACATCTCCTGGTTTCTTATGGATCTCTGTTATTCTTCTATCTTGTAGAAGAAAAGTCCTACATCATTTGTCTTTCCGCATAGACTGTGTCCTCTTAGATGAATGATTGATTCTTCAACGAATAAGCTGAATTGAACTAACATTTGTGTTCGTTTACTGGGGTGTGGTTCACGATGAGGCAAAAATGGGTGGGCATTATGTCTGCGATTGGTTCGATCAAACCCTCTCCCCGCCCTTCACGATCAACACCATACAAGCATAAGCATATTCATATGTGAGTGGGGATGAGTTGACATCGAAGCTCGCCGATCCTCGTTAGTGTCTTGGTAGTTTCAAAAAAAAAAACCTGCACTGAGCAGAGACAGTGCGCGAACGAATCCCAAAAGAGATATTCCGAGACTGTTTGCTAGAAATTTCTCTTTTCCTGGTGTGGATCACGGCTTAGGTACATAGTCACAAACGCAAGGAAAAGAAAACGGAATTAACAGACACTAAGAGAACAACATGAATTTGTTTTTTTTTTTTTAAAATTTTCCTTTGGTATATGAGAACAAGCAGGCACGGAACGTCAACCACGATTGCCACTCCCGTGGACTGGCGCGCCACAACACCCACGCGACGCGAGCGAGCGCTGTGGATGTTGAGTGTTGCCTCGCCTGCGCCGCGTGGATGTTGCGGCGCACCACTCCGCGGGACTGGCAGTCGTGATTGACGTTTCTTGTAAGTGTTCGTTGTTAGAAGAAAGAAAAAAGAAAACACATCCGGCCGATATGTGGACGTGTAGCGGAAAATGTGTACAGGTCGAAAAAAGAGAGTGGGCCGGAACATCGTGGCATTCTCAGGCCTACTGTTAGACAGTTGGCGAAAGAGAGTGCGTTTCGAAAAGAGGCGCGCGTCCAAGAGTGGGAATTATGAAACGATAACAGAGCAAAACAACGATGTTAGCACTATTTATAATCGTGCAGACTAGGTGATGCTAAGAGACGCAGGCAGTGAAAGTTAGTTTGTAACCTGGTTTCGCTTGGCTAGGTGTTCATGAATCCTAGCTCAGAAAAAGAATTTCTCAAGAACCGTTTTCATCCTCCCCCTCCCCTCCCCTTCAAAATTTTACACACGCTTTTAGGGAAATAGTGTTCCTAATCTGTTACTGTGGAAAAAGAAGGACGTATGGTCTGGTAGCGCACACAGGGCCCATGATCTGACATTGTCCGCAACTACGACCACACTTGTTTCCAGCGATGGGAGAACGCCACAGAATTCCTTTTAAAAGAGATGGATGCAGCACGGCAAATTAGAAGGAATGGCACCAAATTCACATCAAAACATAATGAAGTAGGCTTAGAAATCAAGCGGACGTAATTGCGGACAATGTCAGATCATGGGCCCTGTGTACAGTCCATAAAAAAAAATCGGTGGACTCCCGTTCGGCGGGAAAGGGGTGCGCGGCGCGGTCGCCATCCGATCGGCAGCCTGAGATTCTATGGGAAAACGGGTGATCTACGATATCGACCGACCTTGCGAAGCGGCGCCACGCCCAGCAGGAGTCCGCCGATTTTTTTATAGACTATATGCTACCAGACTATACAAATAGGGCCAGCGAATATGACACCCCTGTTACGACCACCCTCCTTTTACCCACCCTCATAGCCCCCTTCTTGATAATTTATTAACATGCGCTTGACCCTGTTCCCTGTGGGTTTCTTATTAAAGCTACGGACAACAATGATAAAGGCTGTTCCCTGATCTCGGAAGAGGTACCTTCAACGCCCGCACACTTTCATTGGAGGCTTCCGTCGAGTATCTGGATGCAGGCCAGGAAGATCAGCTACGATGTCATCGGACTGACCGAGACTAGGAGACACCGCCCACTGAATATCACCTTCGACCTTGGAGAATAACTGTTCCTTGGAATATGCGGCAGTAGAGGACTTGATGGAGCTGGTGCTTTCGTCAACATGAACTTCGTCATAAGCACCGATTCGTTCAAACAGCCAGAGGTTCGACTCATACAAAGCATCTTATTATAGCAACTTTTTTTCAACATCGCAACTTACAGTCCCTGTCGAAAAGTTAGACGGAATGCGCGTGCGGTTCGGTGTTGCTACGACCCCGCCGCGGCGCGGCTCCCAATCGATACGATCCACCCCGCAACGCATTTTTGTCGTGTTTTTCGTTAAACAAAAAACGTTCTTTCGCGTTTCATCCTTGCAGTTTTCGCTCTCTACTCACTCTACTCTCTACTCTCTACTCTACTCTTTTGAATTGGTTGTGTCTAGTTTTGCAAAATAATCCATATTTTTTTATCCCTTTCTATATTTTTCGCCCTAAATTGCTATTCTTTGCTGTTCTTTGCCTGTTTATAGTTGCATTTTGTTGTTTTGATGTTGTGGGTCCCATGGTGAAAAAGTCCTTGGCCTCCAGGATCACTCCCGTTCCCCAACCAGTTGACACTACTTGATAGAGGACTGGCCTANTGCTACCAGACTGTACATACTATACTTGCAACCGAATCGAATAGCTATTTGGTCATTCGATAAAATCATTCGAATATCCGACCTTTTTTATTTTCCAATAATTCGAAATTCGATTATTCGAGAAAGTCAATTTTCGAATATATTCGGTTATTCGAACATTCGAAGTCCCCATAATTCGAATACGTCACCCGAATATTCGAAATGCTAATAGCATGAAATGATTCAGAGACGTTTGCGTCGTTTGTCGGCCTAGTTTTGAACAAAATGAAGGCCCTGTATATGCGTATACAGAGTAATCCTATGACGATTTCTTTGGAGGCTAGCAGCACACAACATCTTTTAGTTATCCTTTCACTGCGCTTCGCCAACTTGATATCGATTGTAAATGTGCCTTCGTGCGTTGATATTGTTTAGCGATTTTATAGGTTATGGATGGATATAAGATCCACAAACATTCGTAGTAAATCAGCGTTCCAGTCCACTCGCCTTTTCAAAATCGCAAAATCGCGAACGCTCCAAGTGAATTACCATTATTTCAAATTTTCTGACCGGGGCACAAACCTGGAGCCAATCATCGTCGAGCTTCCGAGTTGGTTTTTTGTTTTTCACTTCTTACATAAATACTAGCTGCATTGACATGGTCGATTGGCTGCATACGATGCCATCCATATATTCGAAAATTCGAACATTCGAAATTTCCCTTTTTCGAGTATGTTCGAAATTCGAATATTCGAAAAGTCACTTTTCGAATATATTCGATTATTCGAATATTAGAAATTTTTCAAAGAATGTGCAAGTATAGTACATACCCTTCTATCCCAGATTTCGTCCCCATATAAAGAAATTACAAGTAGTGATTTCAAAAAAGTACCTGCAAGGAGGGTTCTAAAGATTATTAATGTTTTG
>JARK01001384.1:1230147-1243938 GCA_000688135.1 Ancylostoma ceylanicum
AGTGTTACATACGCAGTGGGCAAAGCAGACCTTCTCTCAAACTTTTGCTTTAGATTTTTCGTACTAGAACAGCTAGAAGAACAATAAACTCTAATTAAAATCCTAGCAATGACAAACCACTGGACGATAGAAATGGAAGAAACCTTCGAGAACTACGAAGGAAAGAGTAACTCTTACGAAAAAATTCTGCTTTTTGAATGGGGAGGACCGCGTGGGACCAAGTGCACGACCGGTCGAGCACGGGTCCCAGTTGTGCAAAAGCGCGTGTGTCCCAAGTGGCGGAGCGCGCGAAATCTGCGTTGTCGCGAAGGTGTTAAAGAACACCACTTCAAGGGAGATATAGGAGAAACCAAAAAATATCAAAACAGCACAATAGCACCACACTCGGATTCCCCCGGAGAACAACCAAAAAGAGAGAAGGATAGCAAACACTTTTAAGTGTACAGCATACATCTACATAAATTAAAGGATGGAAATATGGTCTGGTAGCGCACACAGGGCCCATGATCTGACATTGTCCGCAACTACGACCACACTTGTTTCCAGCGATGGGAGAACGCCACAGAATTCCTTTTGAAGGAGATGGATGCAGCACGCCAAAATAGAAGGAATGGCACCAAATTCACATCAAAACATAATGAAATAGGCTTAGAAATCAAGCGGACGTAATTGCGGACAATGTCAGATCATGGGCCCTGTGTATAGCGTTATTTATAGTGCGTCGGAGTCCGATTCGGTCGGATAAGAAATGATACGTATCGATCCTCGTCGGAATCCGACCGACTAAGATCGATACTCATCTTTTGTTATCCGACCGAATCGGACTCCGACGCACTATGAATGAAGCTTGTGCTACCAGACTGTACAGGGAACGTCAATCACGATTGCCACTCCCGCGGCCACAACATCCACGTTTCCAGTTAGTGATGGCGTTCAATTTCCAAGATTTGACGAGTCTTGTGCAGCTACAGGCAAAACATTGAATTGCTCTAAATTTTGGAACAGACAGTACTATCTGTTTCAAAAATTATAACAATTCAATGTCAATGCCCGTAGCTACTCAAGACACGTCAAATCTTGGAAATCGAGCGCTATTATTGGGGCTCGTTGCGTTTCTCACCCTGACAGCCGGCTAATTAGTGGTGCTAGCCAAGTGTGAAGCGCCTTTGGCAGCGCTGGTGCCAGATCTCACTACATGATCTCAGAGGAAGTTCCCAAGCTAATTTGAGATGATTTTGAAGAAAAATGGTTGTTTTTATATTGCCGTGGTACTTTTCTGTCAAATTATTAATAATTTTACCTTACCACTTTAACTTAACACTTACCAATTTTACTTCCTTTTCCTGCATTTAATCGAGGACTCATAAGAGAACATCATAGCTTTGCTTTAGTAGAGTATGCCAGGTTGGATAGAAACCTACCAAAGGCGCTTCACACTTGGCTCGCACCTCTAATTAACCGGCTGTCAGGGTGAGAAACGCCACGGAGCCGTCTCACCTATAACAACTGGCGAGACCTACCTCATCTTGGAAACCTGCCAAGTGGCATGATTCGTGAAACGGACAGGGGTCGTATCCACGAAACTTCCCGCGACAGGAACTCGAAGGGAACTAGACTTCCCGTCCCGGAAGTTCCAGCAGGTTCCTGGTTGAAGTCAAGTGACAGAGAGAAGAAGTTAGAGTAGTATTTACAATCCACAACAATGATTTCGATTACAGTAACCCACCTCTCTTAAGGCGTTATTCATACTTGCGGCGCGTCAAAGTTTATGCGTCGCACCAAAATTTCACGGAGTCTCCGCGGGCACTATTCCACTTTCACAAACCCAAAATCTTCAAAAATTTTTTTAGGCTGAAACTCTGCGTAGGGGGGTTATTTGAGGTGCCGAAGACGAATACTGTGTTTATTTTGTACCGTAACACCTTTTTTTCTTAGTTACGGTAGGTATGCTGTAGACACCATATCTCTTCCTCAAATTTTCCTTAACGGGGTTATTTGGGGTGCTGATCAAGAATATCGTGTACATTTTGTACCGCAACCCCACTTTTGTAGGGTTACGGTAGGTATACGGTAGCAAATCCACAGAAAATGCCGATTTCAGGTAGAAAACAAAGGTGGCACGCAAAATAATAATGTTGATCGTCGTGATCAGCCCCTCAAGTAACCCCTTATGCAAAGTTTCAGGAGATTCTGTGAAGTACAGTACCTACATTACACCTACCGCAACCCTATAAAAATGGGGTTAGGATACAAAATGCATACGATATTCGTGATCAGCATATTAAATAACCTCTCTATGCAAAGTTTCAGCCAAAAAATTTCCTGAAGATTTTGAGTACGTGAAGGGGAGTAGTGCAGTTTCCGCGTTGTATCGATGCGGCATGAGCTCCTTCTCAAAAACAGCCGATAACATTCTTGGATTTTTCTTTAAAAGCTTTTCAAAGATTTTGCAAGTCCATTGATGCATTTAGTCAACATTTCAATCTTGCTGCCTGAGGTACCCTCTTTAAAGGCAGCACCCACGGAAACTTTCGCCTCTCAAGTTTTCACTTTCTCAGAAACTTTAGTACATCCCAAACAGTTTACCCACAACAAGAGCTGCAGAAATGGCCTGCGTTCAGCTCAGTAACCAGTACTTCTGCGTGACGGCGACTACTTTCGACGAGTTTGCCGCCCGCTAAACAGAGGGCGTTTCGTGGAACGACGTGGAATCAGCTGTTTCGCTGCAATTCGAGTTCCCAAAATCACTGATTTTTCTTTCACTGCGAGTCGTCCTCGTGATTTTCCGAGTCTTTTTTGTTGGTTTCATGCACTACCATCTTTTTCCACGCGCATTCAATGGTGTTTATACCTGCCTGGTTAATTTCAGGGCTGGTTTTGTCAAAATTTAAATTCTAAGCTATTTCTCCTCCATTAGAGCATTCCATGAAGTTTTTATTTTCCAACGTTGGTTTTTTCAATCGCCACACATCTTCCCTTAGGTATTTCTTCTGATGAATTACAAAAAAGGCTATATTTAAGACCAAAGTCCTGTATGCGTGAAAATTCATCGGATAAAAGAGGCGGCACTATCGATCAATTGATATCGACTCTCATCACCTGGCCTGAGCAACTCGACCACTCCCGTTACCCATAACCTAAATATGAGCTCTTGAAAAGGACATTTTTGGCGTTCCTGGAAACTTTTAGCTTTGTGGAAACGTTAAGCAGCCCCGATACATCAAGTATATGCTAAAAGCTTCGAGACGAAATTTTCCGTGGGTGCTGCCTTTAAGGAAGATTGCTTATGTAACCCCTCTACCGAAAAATTCATCTGCCTCTTTTCTCACCGACTTTAGACCCATCAGTTTACTGCCCACCCCTTGTAAGATTGTGGATAAACTTATTAGAGTTCGATTATTTGATTAGTTATCTGAAAATAAAATGATACCAGAAATTTTGCATGGGTTTCTACCTGATAGGTCGACAGTCACAAGTCTCATTGATTCATATCACGAATTGGTTGTTGGTAATAACAAACGGAGGTCCTCAGAAGTGATCTACTATGATCTTAGCAAAGCGTTCGATACTGTCGATCACAACTTTCTTCTTGGTAAACTTGAAAGCTTGGGATTACACGGTAATCTACTGGAATGGATCTCCTCCTATCTCCGTAACAGGAAATTTGATGTTCGTTACGAAAGTGCCGAATCTCCCCTCAAAGGCTGTTTATCTGGTGTGCTTCAGGGTGGTGTACTTTCACCTCTTCTATTTATTTATTTATTTATTTATGTTACACGTTACATGAACGTGCTGTACTATATCAGAATTAAGTAAAACACAGTGAATTTGATGAAAAGTGAAAAAAACGAAACTGAATAATGAACATCAACACCTACACTTGCACTAATACTTAACAATTGATGGCGGGTGCTTATGGTAGCCGAAGAAAGTGTTCTCATGTGTAATTGTTACATTCAGGAATTTTGACGATCTGTGCACTCGAACATCCACAGTTACTCAGTTAGGTTTAACAGTCGGAATAAGCTAGATCGTCTCAGTAGGAATTTAGCCAAGATCATTGGCAAGTACCCGCATCAGCTGGCTATGATGCCCTTAGCGCCACATCAGAGGTCATGGGAACCTGCCAGAACTTCGGAACACGGGTATACCGGCCACCCTCGTGGAACCGGCAGGTTGAGTAGCGAGCAACTAATCATTGTCCAGATTTACCGCAGAGACAATGATAGAGCTCTATCCCGGTGCCCCTAACAGAACATCAGCAATTCAAGTTTCAGCTGTCAAATTTGTTGAATATAATTCATATATCGATGCTACGTAATATTAGAACAAAAGTGGAGAACATTTCAACTGGCGGTCCAAAAGCATCTGTAGTGAGCAAAAGTGATTCATGAGCATGAAAACATAGAATGACCGGCAATTTGTGTATAGTAGTGATCATCCTGACTCAATGCTGTTCCTTTGCGGCCATATCACTAATATCACCAACGCGAGCTCATGCAAAGGCGGGAGCGTAGCGGTGTGAGCCTAGAATAGCTTCATTCATCAGTGAGGGTAACTGTTTTCGGCCGGGAATAGCTCCATTCAACAGTGGAATGAAACTCTTATCGAGCACCACCGCTACGCTCACGCTCATGCACCAGCTCGCGCTGGTGATAGGTAAAGGTATAGTGATTAGTTTCCTGAGTAAAGGTATAGTGATTAGTTTACAGTAGTTTCCTGAGCAAGTCTGTAGTGGTATTGAATCAGTGCTTGAACTCTGGAATATGCAGAATTGACAGTAAATTGATTCTCCTTAATCTCTTTTTAAATGTTGAGATATGAGGTGCTTCCAAAACTCTAGCGGGTAGCATTTGCAACCATCTAGCTCCTCGGAAGAACAGGGAATAGAAAAGAGTATTATATTGTTTCTTGTGTATCTTATCGCATCGTATGTATGTCGTACTTGTGCGACCTCTACTAGGCTTGAAGATCCAGTATTTACTGGCCTACTGAAGCAGAATACAATGTCGTGGAATATGTGGCGATATAGTAAGGTGCGGAGCTTGAAAAATTTGAGTCTTTCATTATAACAGGGCATGGACTGTGGATATTGCTCATTTGGAAAGCATCTGTACATTAATATTCGCGTAAAAGTTTGTTGTACTTTTTCGATTTTGGCTTGTTTACTTTTCGTATAAGGGTTCCATACTTGGGATCCATACTCTAGAATTGGAATCACGTATGCTTTGTAGAGAGTGATTAATGTAGAAGCATTATTACATCAGGTATTTCTCATGATCGTGAATAAGACAGAAAAGGCTTTTCGTACAATGATGTTCACATGGTTATCGAATTTCAGACTCGTATTAAGATATATCCAAAGATCGCGTACTTCAGTAGAAGTACAAAGTATTACGTCATTTATGCGATATTCCATTGTAGGGCGGTTACCTAAATGAAATATTGATGTTTTATTGAGATTGACTGGAATCTCCCAAGTTAAGGCCCAGTCCAACATATTCATTATGGATTGGTTTAAGGCTTGGTAAACTTCAGCCCTATTTTTATCATTATAGATTCCATATACTTTGACATCGCCAGCAAATAACTGAACTTTTATCGAAGTGTGTGTCATCAGTTTAGCGGGTAGATCATGAGTATAGACAAGAAATAGAAGTGGTGACAGAACACCACCTTGTGGGACACCGCCAGTACAAGTATAACGTTCTGAAAAATCTTTTCCCATTTTCATACACATTTTTCTATCATGAAGATAGGATCTAATCCAGTTCAATAATTGTCCTTCAATGCCCAATTTTCTGAGTTTGGAAAGTACTCTGATGTTAAATGGTAATACATTTGGCAAGAGAATGTGTTTGGCAAGACAGTTTACGGGATAAAATTTTGCTTGGCGATACATTTTACGGGAGAATGAGNTTGACTCTGGCGATCGTTCAAGGCTGTTCTGCAGAAGATCGTTTGAGGCCTCTTTTATTTGGATGTGAAAATGTACCAAACCTACAAAATGACCGCATTTTTTCTTCACCAATTTACCATTGAACAGTAGTTTTCATGCAGATATTCAGACTCACAAGCTTGAGAGCTTTCGAATGGTGATATGAACTGTCATTTTAGTCCATTCCGAACGATTCTGACGGTTTTTGACGGATTAATCCGTCGGAAACGGATTTTGGGACAATAATTACGGCCGGTATTGTATAGTTATAACCGAATATTCGGAAAATTCGGATATTCGAATATTCGAATAGTCGAATATTCAAGAAGGGCCCCATATTCAAACATACTCGAATTTGAATGTTTGACAGGAGACACTATTCGAATACGTTCGAATATTCGAAGCTTGTATTCGATATTCGAAGGCAGTTCAAGACAGAGAAAAACAAACACTTTTTTCCAAACCCCTGGGGCTGTGATAGTAGCCACTTTTTACACCTACATATGATAGGTAAAAACATCAACATGAGGAACCCCGATTGTCAACTTCCTGCTCATATTTTGGAGCGTAGCCTTTTTTCATGCGGCATTGTATTTCTCAAGATATTCTTCAGAGCAGGAATAGACACAGTGACCGTTCGTCCTAGGCCAACACCATCGAGAAGCGTACTTTGCTTTATGGCAGAGTGGACGGTTTGACGTGGAACTTTGAGGAAATGAACGCTGTCAGAAGCCGAATATTCTGCACTGCTGAGCTCAAGAATTGCGGTTCTTTTAGGGTTTGGACGGATCATCTACTGCAAGGTTCGTATAAAATTCTGGAACTATTGGTGGTTAATGAAGAAGGTATTCCAAAAAAATCATGCCTATGGGGTTCGAATAAGTCAATATCTGCTCACGAAATATGCGAGAGAAAGTTGTCCCGGTATTTAATACGCACCCCATATACATCAAGATTTTGGATTAATGCAAAAGAAATGGCTTTATACGTAATGACCTTATTTTCCACACAACTTTAACGAACGATAACTTCGGCAATTTTTCAATAGAAAATGATGAGAACTGATGAGGATCCCAAATTGTCAAAATTCGCGCCAGCTCTCGGAAGCAAGCTTTAGCCGACCGTTGTCATGACCGGCGATTATCTCAAGCGTTTTTATAGCAGACCGTTCGCGACTCTTTTTTTTTTTTGAACAAAGAACAATAACAGGTATTGTTGAGGTCATTCCTTTCAAAAACAGAGAGAATTACTAGAAAGAATGCATGAAATAACAAAGAAGAGCTTCGAAAAGTGCTCATTCAAGTCTCTCCACCACCCCCCCCCCCTTCCTCCAAAAGCGAAGTCGTTGCAACGAAACTCAAATGTAGAATGTGCTTTGTCTTGGTCAAATACAAAAGTGGTGTTTTGGGCAGTATTGCTCGTAGAGTTACAGAAAGATCTCCGATATTAGAAAAAATGGAAATTGAGGTTTCCGGACTTTTGGGGTGTCTATCCAATTGTTTCACTGTTGGCCACTCAAGCTTCGGAGTTCTAACCTAACCCGCATTACTCTCTGAACCGTCTCCAACAGACTCTCACCTTTTCAAGCCTCTATACTCCTATATCCGCTGTAAAACCTTCGATGAACAGACCCTTGCTTTTTGATTTGGATGAAATAGTTGACTTTGAGCCAAGTTACTGTGTTCAAAATTAGGTGCAACTGCCCCGGGATGTTTGCGCGCAACTAATATGTGCAGTAGCGGTCATAATGATATGATCAGTGCCATATTGACCAGGGAATCTTTTGCTATAACTCGCCTCTGAGTTGAGCTATCCAACCCTAATTTGAGTATGTATTGAAACTCCATGGGCGCTTTCCCGTGGCAGCTTAGCATTGGCACAGGCTCAATTAACGTGGATTATTGAGCTCAAACACCAGCTTTCTCGGATTTAATAGATTTTGTGTAGCATCCTTACTCTCAATTACTGGGAGAAAGGAAGAGTTGATACAGATTGAGCACATATTTGTCTATTATCTCCACAGTAATGCTATTGCTGCGCTTCCTTTGGTGCTCAAAGTGGAGGACAAAATTAATTGATTGAAATCACCAAAAACTGGGTTCAATTACATCTCAAGCATATGAACAGCAACACAGTTCTTACTTGAATACCAGAATAGTAACTAGTCGCGGATATTATAGATATATTCCACATCGGGATCGATGTTTTTCTTTGGAATTGTAAAAAAAATTCTCTTTTCTCACTTTTATACGACTTTTTGGCAGGCCCACTTTTTTATGTGAAGAGGAGAACCATAGAACGCAACTTATGAAGCAAACTGCTCCATTAGGATACGTTTTAGAATAATTTCTTCCGGAGCTGAGATGTCGCGATACAGTCGAAAAACCATTATGCTAACAAAACAGTGAAATTGTACTTGAAACGCGGTAGATCTGCTTGGAAGCAATTTACGCCAATGTCAAGCAGCAGAGAGAAAGAACACTTAGACCCTCACCACTATCCTTAAGTTTGGTCTAAATAGCTCATTCCACAGCTGAGTTATAGTTCGAGACTCTGTCTTCAATACTGCCTCTGATCATATCATATTGACCGCTACTGTATATTGTCAGCTTTCGTAAGCGATAATAAATGAATGAATGAAAGTATAACAACGAAGTGCATATCTTGCCCCATCGAAAGTCTAAAGTAAATCTAGGGTCTATTTTGCATGGCGTACTGAATTAAAGGTGCTGATGCAAGTGGTGCCATGCTGCCAGACTAGTTCTCCAGTTTTTCCAGGCATGATAGACCAGGTTGCAAAGTCTCGCTGTCTATTGTGTACCCTAGACGCAAATCGGCCACCATAGTATTACAAATAGCTGGGAATGTGTACATTTAGAATAGGCCGCGAATAGCAAATCTGGCTTCTCAGCACACGTGGTCAGGTGACAGCGAGGGAGCGCGGTTGCGTGAGAGACGGCGACGGCTGTCAGCTGGTCATTTTCGAGACGACTACAATGATAGGAGGTGAAAGAGTGCGCTGAGCGCAGAGGTGCAGCGCGGTGCGTGAGGGGCGGTCGGTCACGAAGCGGCTGACGGTCAGCTGGCAAGTGGAACGCTCATTGAATTGCAACGTTCTGTAAATATCGCAAAAACTCTCCCCCCTCGGCGTCGAACACCTCCCTCAAGGAATCTTGGCGTTTGCTATTATGGTTGTCAGCACTGCATATCATCCTTCGCCTACATCGAATTCCACCGAAACTGACTGACTATTCCTGCATCAAAACAACGTTAAAGTCCTGCACCGCGAATCACTCACCATCCAGACTAGCGCCTCAGGATTTCCCCACATTCATTCTGAAGCATAACCAGCAATGAAAATGTCTTGTAGTATTATCAAATTCCTATCTCTCCTCTTATTTCACTACAACATCTCCTCCTCCATTATGTCGTTGTCATGCCCCAAAGTAACAGATTTCTACAGTCCCATTGCAGTTTGAGATGACAGAAGGTAAGAAGTGCGAGCCATTTGAGTTACCGAGCACGGAAACGTTAACAGATGAGGAGAATACTACAAATATTTGTGGAAAAATCATACAAGTAAGTTGAAGTTCTACTTCTCCGTATTTTTGCCTTTCTCCTGAAGTTCGCCTCACCGTTCACTTGTTCATACTCTCCAACAATTCCATCAATGAATAGATTCCTAATCATTCGATAGTGCAAGATTTACAGCATGACTGTGGATGATTCTTTTTTATTTCTGATTCATATGCTTACATGCAGGAATCTAACAGTTTTGCACAATTTTTGGCACCAGCTCAAGCAAAACGCTTTCTGCGCCACAGCTATGATATTCCTTTCTGCTGAGATTTACACATCTTTACTAAAATATTCCTAGAGAATCAAACTGTTTCTCCAGCTCTATTTGTTCTGTGAGCAGTTCACGTTCATTGAGTTCGGGCTCTCATTCCCCTGATATTGAAGTCGATGTGTCCCGGGCGAGACACGGAGCAAAACTATTGTGCTGGCCGCTACGACTGGTGTTTGTTTTTACAAGTGCTTGTGTTTGTTGTGCTATTCTCGTAGCGTGCACGAATATTCTCGTATGTTAGTGCAACCGGTTTCGCGGCCGTGCTCTCTAACAGTTCAATAATGCGGGGGGATCTCCCCCCGTTTCTTTTTATTCTGAGAAAACTGACCACTACCTCACGGGTTCGCATGTTCATGTCCATGAATCTTACATGCAGTGATCACGATTACGTAAGGGATGATAAACTCCAGTGGATAGATCACTGAGATTACCCAGGGTATACGTGTTCACGCCCGTGTTACTGATAGGTGAAATTGGGGTGAGAGCACGTTTACCCTGGGTAATCTCAACATGCCACTCATAATACAGAACCGCACCTGCGCCTCAGTGCATACGTAGAGGTCTATTAACAAGCATCTATGTATGGACACTTACCACCAGTGTGCGTAGCGTCAGGCCGTTTTGCCTCTTTGATCCTGGGGAGAAAAAGCTCATTATGTGTGGTTGAAGAGATGCTGTAACTCATTTTAACCCCTTATTGGTCGTATCAGATCATAGAGGAGCTGTTAGTCCTGTGGAAAGTTCCGGAATAGCAGGTTTCTATACGCTGTCATACCGATACCTGACGCGTGGGTGGTAACTGTGCGATAATCATTACCAAGGAAGGCGCAGTAGACTAACCCAGCAGTTCGAAGGGTGCTGCACTATGTGTAATTTTCTACATTCAAGCCCACAGAAATTCTACCACTCCTCTGTAGGGGTTCATGCACCAGCAGGAGAAAAACGACAGAGTGACTGATTGGGCAATGTACTGGGCTATTATTCACAGGCTCAAGGATTCGAATCCGGCCAATGTTCTCTCGCAATTTTTAAAATTTTTATTCACAGATTTTCCGGGCGAAAATAGTGTGCATACACTACACTACATGCACACATACAGTAATAAATGTAATATACTCCTTGGTTATTGAAACCAGATAGGTGTAATTCTGTTCTCCGGGATGAACCATCCGCGTGTTATCCCCATTCCTGTAAGAAAATACTTCCTTGAGGAGAGTTAGTACTGGGGATAGTTCGTTGCACAGACGTTTGTCACTCGTGAACGTTATCGAAACACGAAAAAAAAATCGTGAACCCTATTGTATTTTCGAATATTCCTAAAAATTTCTTGAACCATGAGCATAAACTCGCTTTGTTACGCTTACATGTAAGCAATAGACATGTCTTATAAACCACGCCTGATTTTACCCTATATGTTGGAATGACAATCCGAGTTCAGAATCATAGTGAGAGTAATGGACGTCAACGAAATCAGCTCGTTGTTGTTTGATGGGAAGAGCGAAATCGCTTCAAAACTTATTAAATATGGCTATCCTTTGCTATCCTTTACCATATGCAATCACCAGTATGGAGATCTATTTGTTAAACTTCCGTTCTTAGTTGTCTAAACCCACTATAATTTTTGATAAATTTAACCTTTAAGGTTTTGATCAGCCATGATTTTTGGCAGAGACTCCGCTTTTCCACGTTCCCGCTTGCGAATGGCTCAGGACCATTGGGGCCTCTTATACTTGGTCCTCAGAATGCAAAAAAATATTGAAATTTTTCATTTTATCTGAAGGTCCATCTTCATGTGTACATAGTTGTTTAGGGATTCGCATTTTTACATTTCAATAATTTATACTTACATCATGCCTGTACCGTAGAGAGGAGAGCTTTATCTGAATGATACTCTACTGCCATTGTTTTGTACCTGTGTGTCAAGGGGATTTCTTTTCACTTGGCAATAGTTATATATCTAAGCAACCTTTGAAGCATTGGCACAGTTCGCTTTTCTTTCTGCTCGAGAATTTTTCCCCACGCCAACAACGGCCCTTACATATGCGTAGATGTTTGAAAGTTGCAATGTGTGTACTTGTCTGTTACTATTCCCACTGTACACCTACTGCATGTACCAGTAATCCAGCAGAGTCAGTCTTGGAGTTTCAAAGGATGAGACATACATATATTTGAGCTGGTAAAATTTTGGAAACAGATTACGATGTGGACAAATGATCAGTTACTATTTTACCCAATTTTCACTTGATTCTTTCCTCGTAAATGACGGCTCGTACTCAAAGGGAAAGCTACAGTGTGAATTCAGTGATGAGTGCCTTTCTAACCTTTGCTGCTGCTATAATCATCCATAGGGATTGAACTGCGAGAGACTGAACCCATGAACCCCTTTCTATTAATTTGATGCAAAAATAATGAATGTTTTCGTTGCATCATCTTCGGTGCAGAAAATTTCCGGTTTTCCTCATCACAGCTATGAAAAATCGCATATCGTTTTGTGGCAAATTCCATGGATGTTTCCAGGCGCTCTGTCTCGGACCCGTAAGCCACGTTACCTCTGGGTTACCTCAACTCTAAGGAAACAATCCCGAGCCAGAGCGCCGCTTCGCGGGTGAAACTCCTCCTAATATGTGCGGGAAACCTTCGCCAATCTTTACCTTACCTTCTCCTGCAAATTTCTCTCTTTAACGCCAAAAAATCTAACGTAGAACGCAAAAAACCCGCATCCCCTCGGCTCCCTCAGGTGATGAGTCACCGGCGACATACAGACAGGGTTTCGCAATATGGCCTAGCGCTTTATTATATAGGGGAACGCTGGCTCGGAAGTTCCAAAATCTATTCACCGATCCAGAATTTCTTGGTCTTGAATTGAGGGTTTTTGGAAATGGAGTATGATACAATGATCTACTATTTCTAAGCTATAAAATTGGCGCACAAGGTTCCTATGAATGATAATATTATGATTGTTCGCCAATAGAATTGGCAGAATTTGGTACAAGGCTTTCGGATAAACCCAGTATTTTGAAGGGAATTCACGTTCCTTTGAATTCTTAGTTTTGGAGCGGAAGATGCTGAAACAGAATTTCTGCCCTTCTGAGTTCTGCGATCTAAAATTCGGCGGCATCGCAGCTGGAACCGCTCGGAATAAAATCAAAGTTTCGCCTTAGGTGTGAATGCATAGCACGAAGCAGCTCCCAAAAATTTTGACATTTATGCATATGAAATGAACCGGAAACTACACTATGCGTGCACGGAGTTGCTCAGTGAAATGGATTCAATCTTCCTACACAGGACCGTCCAGCCACATGTCGTACACCAGACAGTCCACGGGCTGGAGCCACTGGGCTAGAAAGCTTTGGCTTGTGCATCATAATCAACAAACCTCTCGCACACTGACCACCGATTCCTCGAGCATCTAAACGACTTCGTTTGGGAGAGTTTCTTCTAAGGCGTACTAAAGTTTTTTTCCGGTTTGTCGGTTTGTGGAAATTGTGCGGTGTTTCTATAATACAATATCTTCCTTACTGCTCAAGATTTGCAAATTGCGGCGGTTCTAAGCTTCATTGGGAAACTTGGTTTCGGAGCGAATTATGGATTTGGGAACCATGCTGATTTTCTGTAATTTTAACTAGTCGAAAGTCTTAGCTTTGAGGCTGTCTGGTTTCTTTTCCGCCGCTATCATCTTTCCTGGTTCAATCTAGATGATAGGAACACGTAGAAAAAGCCTTTGTGAATTATTAAGTCTCACTTCAGTAATCGTACTGAATCGCTCCTATTGAACGTGGAGACCTATAAACTCGTGGGTTGAGCACAGTTCAGTAGGGCCCATAGGATAATTTTTTGTCGGTTTCGAGGAATGAGTAGGGCTAGTAGTAATACGTGTGCACAAATTACTGCCAGAATTTCTTCCTAGCTTAGAGACATGACTGTCGAACTACATCATTACCACGACCCCGCCCCTTTCAAGACCTCTTCCTCCTTTGCTCACTCCTTCCATATCCCTCCCCCC
>JARK01001385.1:0-10641 GCA_000688135.1 Ancylostoma ceylanicum
CCCCACCCTCTCCCCCCATGTGCGAGAATTTCGCCTCAGAGGGTTTTCCAGTGATTAGAAAACGAGCGACTTCAGTTTTTTGTTTGATTGGCAAGGTGCTTTCCAAGGCTGACGGATTAGCTGTCCAGGCCTTCCAAGAATGTAATTTCACAAGACCGACAGCTAATATGGAACGTAGTAGTGTCAGAACCGACTTATTTAGAGGTTTACGTTTTTTCTTATCTCAAGCCTTTCTATCCTTTAGGAAGGGCAATAGCTACTAAGGGTAAGCGGCTTGCTGACATCAGAAAACCCATAATAACAGGCGGCGCTGTGGCGTGGCAATTTCATTTATGGCGAGTCGGCTTCGTCGCCTTTGCTACTTTTTTATCCAGGATAATCTATGGATATTGCATGATACTGAATAAGGCTTTGAGCAGAATAATGCTAATCTACTAGTGCAGCAGTAATGCTTCTAAGACATCAGAGAACATGGACCTTACTATTAATATGTATAGAAGATGCTGTTATGGACCTTATTGTTCAGTAATTCAGCAAGGAAAGAAAGTAGGATTTACGAAGGTTTTGTCTCAGAGGCTTACCTGCTTCAAAGAAGAAGGCGAGAGAATTTTGGAGAGAATTTTTTGAAAATGCTTATCCACCATTGACAACAGTGAAAACCTCGGGAAAATTCCAGAATATCCTGGGCAGGGATCCATGCAGCGTCACCCACACAAACGAACGGTGACTAGCGTGACAGGCTATAGACTATGTAGTTTTGAGAGACGCAGAACGCAAAAGTTGGTTTGCTAGCCTGGTTTTGTCTGGTTTTGCGTTCATGAATCCTAGCCCTGGAGATCGTTAAAAATGCAGGGACGTTCAAGATCCCCAGGCACGCTTAGTATAACTGCCTAACACTCAACGAGTTTTAAATTTACTATATGTATTCTCTACTGTATACAACACTGCTCAGAGGGTGCGCGGGGTCACCGTTGCTCATTTTTGCTTTGCCATAACTTCCTTGGAACTATCCCAATCACAGCGATTTGGTCACCATTCGATTCGCCTAGAAGAGACCTTTCAGACGACCTATCGAATATCAGGAAAAACTTCAGTTTATTGGTTTCATCCAAGTAATCGATATATCGATTGATGATGCCGATGGTGGCAACGCGCGCGAGATCGGAAATAAGCGATTAAAATCAACTTTACTGCAAAAACGATGGTCCAACAGCTCCATTCTGGGTTTTTACTAATCTTCTGAACATAGCTAGGCAAATTTTCGAAACGGACTCTACCAGACCAGATTAAAATAAATAAATAAATGAATAAATAAATAAATAAGTAAATAAATAAATAAATAACCTTTGATTACATGTTCCATCAAAGCCAAGAAGAGCAGCTTTATTTACAACAATAATTCAGAAACCTAATATAGTTATCCATATAGAAAAAGGAAGCTGTTCGGACAATGAAATCATGCTTGAAAGGCTTCAGTTCGGCCAGTTGATACGCCAACACTGCTTCCAGGATTCTTAATAGGTTTCGGTGCTTCTCCACAAGTTCTTCCTGAAGCCCGTCACGGCTACAAATAATTGGCTCCCGAATACCGAATCCTGAAATTGGAATATCTTTATTCCGGGCACTGGATGCATCATTGAGATTACCCAAAGTAAATGTGTTGACGCCCGTGTTAGCGATGGGTAAACTTGTGGGCTGTTAACATGTTCACCTTGGGTAATCTCAATGTCGCACATGGCCTTTGTGATTGGTATCTTTTGCACATTCTATGCAGTTAGTTTATTTAAAATTCGGATTACTAACACTAAATACAGTGGGCGTTAGGGCGGTGGCCTCTCTGCGACCTCGAAAAGCACGCGGCGCGACCGCACTGCTCGAGCAGGAATCTTCTCCGGGACATCAAACAATGGGGTTTTCTTGATAGTCAGTTGGTTTTCTTATTAATTAACATCAAATATGATGAAAAACTATCAAGAAAATTCAAATTCGCCACAGCGGCGATGATTCAATCGTGAGCGGCGCGGTCGCACCGCGTGCTTTTCGAGGCCGTGGAAAAGCCACCGCCATCGCCACTGCATGTACAGGCTACTGTTATTCTGATCATCTCCAGAAGAAGCTCCACCATCACCGAGTGGAATTAATCCTCAAATGTCAATGGGTTGTGAGAAAATTTGGAAACAAGAAAGGAAATTCTAAGAAAGCCAGTGGAAACGGTTCTGGAAAAAGCCATCCTCTCTCCAGAACCTCCTCTTCCCGCTCCCCCTGGAAGCAAAATCCGGAACTAATCCAAAACGAGTGCACTCACCGTTTTTACGCAAGCGGCGCGATCGTTACGCCGTCGTTATTTATAGCGGGTATTATATTACGTTTATTAGCGCCATTTTCCTGCTAATAAATGTTGGTAGCGTTTCGCTCGCGTTTTTGTTGATCAATACTACTATTCGTGAGACTAAATGAATGTCTGGTTAAGTAAATAACTCCTTTTTCAAGGAATTCTATTATAGAACCCTCCAAGAGGTTGATTTAATTGGAAGATAAGAATAGGCTGGCTAAGAAGAAATATGTAGATATTGTGATTGAAGAATGAATGAATGAATGAATGAAGTAAATGGACAAGCAATAAGTGAGAGAACAAATAAATAAAAATAAATAGATAAATAAATAAATAAATAAATAAATAAATGGCAACAGAGGAGGTTAAACCCCTACGACAACTTCGGTGTGGTCTTATACTTGAAGAGAGCAGCGTGACCGAGCTCTCCGATTGGTCAATTCACACCACCAGCCAATGGCAGAGTTCGGCGCCCCCCCCCCCTCTCCATGTATAACACGCCACACCAAGAAAACTTTTTTCGAAGGTAGATATGTTAGCACTTTCACCAAGGGTATTCCTTATGATGGCTCCTGACCCAAAGAGGGCCTTTTCGGGATTTCAGGTTGGGTAGTGCCAAAACTAGCCGTTATTAGGACTTTTTGAACAAGTTTATCGTTATTTTAGCTGTTCCAAAACGCTTAATTAAAAATTAGAACTATTTTATGTGGACGAGATGTGGAAGAATTCACGTTACGGGGCATTAGGGACGATGGGCGGAGCTTATCCCGGCTCTGATTGGCTGTGGTTCCAACCAGAAAGTGAAACAATATCCAAGCCCTGGTAACGGTATCCCATCAATGCATTCAGGATTTGGGATAAGGATCTCGGAATGGACTTCTTCACCTCCCGGAGAAGGAGAATGACCTGTTGACCCGTCACGGAATGGGACAAACATCACTCGTATTACCAGGGTAAACGCTAATGAAGAATTGGACCTATATAACAGTGTTTTTGCTTTTGTTTGGTGCACCATGAGTGGACGAATGAATGAATGAATGAACGAACGAACGAATGAATGAATGAATGAATGAATGAATGAATGAATGAATGAATGAATGGGATGAGTGAATGAATGAATGAATGAATGAATGGGATGAATGAATGAGTGAATGAATGAATGGAATGGAATGAATGAATGAATGAATGAATGAATGAATGAATGAATGAATGAATGAATGAATGAATGAATGAATGAATGAATGAATGAATGAACGAACGAATGAATGAATGTATGAATAAATAAATAAATAAATAAATAAATAAATAAATAAATAAATAAATAAATAAATAAATATCACAGATGACAGGCGCCCTGACCAAAACGGCAGGTGGGCTCTGAAAAACCTAGGTAAAGGGTATTTTTTGCTATCAGCCAAGGGATTCGCCCAATTTCCCAGCGAAATCCATCCCAGGCGCCCTTCATTTCGTCACGTGCCCCTCCAGAAGATCCCTCAAAAGCCGCCACGTCTCAAGGCAGGGCGTTCCTCCGGCGGAGGCTCGACACGGCTCCATAGAACACTCACCGTCGCCGGCTACTATCCCGAAAACAGATATCCGCACGTCGACGCCGTCGTCATTGAATGCTTGATTGAGTTGAAAAAACCTCCACATCAAACCACTCCTCACAGCCCAGAATCGATGTGCTGACGTTGAAACCGCGCATTTTTTTCGTAATGGAGCGCTTAATGTCACAATGTTTAATGTCCCAGAGTGTACGTGCATACATGTACGTGCACACCAGCGCAGTGACACGATGGAATGTGAGTTGGCGGCGGGCCAAATTTAGCTATCGTGTTCGTTAGGGTTGCATCTAACGAGGACAAGTTGTGTCGAGCGGGTGGTTTTTTGGGAACTTCAAGGCCCGTGTCGCGTTACACTTTCGCGGAAGCTCGCGACGCGGTTCGTGGGGTCGCGATCGGGAAATGAATAGCGCTTCAAAGATCACTCTGGCCTATTTTTCCTCAATTTATGGGATGTGGGTTCTTCCTTGACGCCATGTTTAATTTACACCTTGGTGTCCAGCTGCTTCTTTTGTGTTTCCTCTAGTGTTGACCCTTTGTTGCTTATACGTGGCCGCGTTGCATCATTAAGATTACCCAGGGTAAAAATGTTTACATTTCCCGAATTTACACATCGTAAACACGGGCGTCAACACGTTTACCCTGGGTAATCTTGGCGGCCAACACGTTTGCCTTAGGTATCTCGGCGGTCAACACGTTTACACAGGGTAATCTCGGCGTCCAACACGTTCACCCTGGATAATCTTGGCGCTCAACACGTTTACCCTGGGTAATCTCGGCGGTCGACACGTTTACCCTGGGTAATCTCAGTGGGGCATTCATGCCATGATTATTTGCTCGTGGATACTCTAGGAGGCCAGTAAAGCTTCTTCAGGGGAATACCAGCTTCGTATATGGAATTTTTTTTATTAATGCCGGCAACAAAAAAATAAATGTGGTAATTTTTTCCTATGTATACTGTAATATGTGGTTATTTATTACCCAACTCGCTATTACTCGGGAGAAGTGCTGAAATCTTCGAAATTAACATGAAATTTGTGGAAAGCAGAGGAATATGGGTAAGAATGCGTGCGGTTTTCAAAAAAAAAAAGAAAAAAACTGAAAATTTTGTAACAGTTCATTTTACCCGTTTATTTTTTACCATTATTTTCGAGATATTGTTTTCAATTATCAATACTGAAGTGGGTATTTTTTTATTATTATATTCATTCCATACAAGACCCTGAAGTGCCGGGGACTCCAGGGTTTTACTAATAGGTGACCACATCTATGGGTATGTAATTACCCACTTCCTCAATTATACATCTGGGTCATGGTATAGTACTCCTTGCCAAGAAAAGTGTGTGTCATCGCATTCTCAACTACATATCCGGGTAAAATAGCTGTTCTTGGGCCGTATGCGTCATTAAGATTACCCAGGGTAAACGTGATAACACTCCCTAACTTTACCCACCTTGAACAGTCGGAACAGAGCGTCGGCATGTTTACCCTGGGTAATCAACCTTGCATCCAGGTCCAGTTTTTTCCACGATCTTAGCGGAGATTCGAAAGCGCGATTTTAAAATTTTCTGGAAAATCGCGAGTCCAAACAAACTGAAAGTAACACCTTTCGTGCTCAACCGGTTGACACGCGTGGTGCGGAGCGCGTGCACAACCGGTTGAGCACAAATTGTGCGCCACCTGGCACACTATGCCGAGAGCGTAAGGTCGCAAATGTGTCGAAAAGCTGGAAGTGGAAGCAGTTTCTTCTGGAGCATCGGGAGTTCTGGAATCCTTTTGAATTGACGTGGAATTTTCCAGAGTTTGACTGCTAAGAGTTTTCTATGGTTGATAAGTAATAGAGGAGTGAGTGCACGTGAGACACATCAAGCTAAGCTTCTCTAAGTTTTTTTATGGAAGGTGACGATATTTCATAAGGGAATTCATCCCGAAATGGCCAGAATCTGGTGCTTAATTGAGCTCATTCCACATCATCGAACCACTTCCAAAGCCACTTCCACGTCAATATCCAGAAAAACTGAACTCTTCGACACTCGCCAAGTTCAAACCATTTGTATCCTCACAAAAAAACTGACACGCTCTGATGCAAAAGATTCAATTGGCGTTGTTCTTAGGGGTACTGTAGTTTTTTGGGAGGCACCTTATTACGGACAAGTAGACCGTGTTATCCAGCTTTGAAAACCACACCTGTTAATTTCTGGACCTTGCTTAATAAAAATTTCATGGAATCACAGGATTCCACCCGAAGGTCATAATTGTTGGTTATTTTTCCATGCAAGGGTCACTTTCGCAGCCCGCAGCAATTGCACCAATCACAGACGAAATCATGTAAATCGGTATTGCATATTATTTGGATTAGTACTGCGATCATTGTAATTAAATAATGATAATGCCGGCAATTACAGGTCGGCATGATATGGCAGTGGGAGTTCGCCAAAAATGGGGCCACAGTGGCTAGAATATAAAAACCCAGTTCGAAATTGAAATTGCATTGTTATTTGCAATTAAAATCAACTACTACATAGTTTACGTAGTCGAGAAAAATTCGATGAAAAGTTACCTGCTTTTCATTTGTCCAATCAGAGGCTATTGGCCCCGCCCACTCTCATTCCACCAATCACGTGAGCGCCGTGGTTCGGCCACAGCGTGAAATTCTTTTGCTGTTCGAGGTTTTTCCTATCGGCTTATTGTTGTTCTGTTCATGGACGACCTCTATAGGAGATGCTCTCCACATAAACATGAGGCAGGGGGGCGGTTGTACGAATTTTCTCGAAGGAATGGTTGAAAATGGAAGCGATCTGCGTAAGGAAAGATTTGACCAAGACAAAATAAATAAATGAGTAAATAAATAAATAAATTATGATTCCGAATAGAACCACTGAACTGATTACAAAAAAAAACTTAGGTGAAAATAATGATACGGGTAAAAATGGTCGGCTAGATTGATCGAGTTGGTAACCCCATTTGTAAATTTGGTTGGTCCGAAAGTCCCGCATCAATGTTTTCCAAATAATAGTAACATTAGTGTTCATGGATGGAACCTGGTTTGCAATTCTCGTAGCTGACACTCTATTGTAGACGGATTTCTATCCGAGACCAAGAAGTTCTGAAATAAAAAATGAGTGTTTGTACAAGACTTCTGGACCGTCCCTACAGAAGCACTGTAATAAATTTCAAAGTCCGTTTTTTTGTTTAGGTCACACCAATTATTGATTTTCTGGCTATTTACCCTCCGAGCAGGGAAGACGTGTTGGGATAGCGAACTTCCATGGGTCGCTCTTCTTCAGATGACATCAACCCTCCGACATAGACTTGATTGAAGTGCTACGAGCACGTCCTTGTTAGCCGCCGGACGTTCGTGAAAGCCCGTAATGAAGCCCGAGGCCACCAGCCATGTGGCTGCGAAGGAGGCGTTTTACATTCATGAAGGAGGGTTTAGACCATGCTCGAATCTCGTGCAGCGTCAGGAATTCCCTCAGTGCGTTTAAAGCGCAAAATTATTGCATGAAAGATGCGGATGAGACCTTATGTCTACCTGCCATTAAACTGCGCCTACTATGGCGGACACAGCAGCTACCCATTTCCACTTTATTTTTCATGATTATTCCCTAAAACAATTCTCTTTATGTTACTGTTCGGGGTGCAACCGCTGTACCAGAAAGGGCTCTGCTGCGGAGCTCTGTGACTGGCCATCCAACTAACAACGTCAGAAATCCACAATAAATGTCCAGATCACTCTTGCGAACCTACCATTCTGAGAATCAGCGATCTAATAGTTCCCTATTAGGTATGACTCAACCAGGTAAATGTGCCTGTTTGCTAAGAAATTGCAAGTACACAACAGCTGAAGGGCCCTACAAATGGGTAATAATAGTGGCTAATAATTCCCTGGTTTCGCCAAATCACGCATAACATTACCCAAGTACTGTTTTTAAAGGTCGCTAAGGACATGATATTTCCATAAATATCCAAAGAAAGCGCGTGATTAATGTTATATCTTTCAAGTAAAATGGAGCTCTTATCATGGGGAATTCTGTAGGTACAGGGAACTCTTGTGGTCAAGACCCGCACGCACGCGTCTCATCACCTGGGGCCGCATGCGTCATTGAGATTACCCAGGGTAAACACGTAAACAGCTCACAAATTTACCCATCTTTAGCATGGTCGTCAACGCGTTTACCCAAGGTGATCTCAGTGACGCATACAGACGTCCTGTTTGAACAGGTGAGAACAGGAAGCGGCAGAATCGGACGAGTATGAGAACAGCGATGTCAATGGAGTGTGAGGATGCGCAGACGATTAGAGTGCCGCATTGCAAGTGGTGTAGCGCGTCGAGATCCTCCTTACGCCATTCATTTTCATTATTTTCGTTGCAGAAACCTTGAGATTAATTATTTTCTGGTTTACTTATTCTCACAGTAAAACTGAATCCTGAATTTTTCATCTTATAGAAGGTCGTCAGGTTAATAAGTGTAACTTCTTTACCCTAAAATCAAGGTGTTAGCCCATTTTGCTTTCCTTTGTCCTTTATTCACTTCTATTTGGCATCTCTACCTATTTATTACTTTCTATGTCTACAGCTCTGCAAAATACAACTTCGAGGACTTTCCTCGCGAATTCTGGAACTTTTGAGCGCACAACTGGCACTATTCTGGATGAGCAGTAGGTGTTTCCACAGTACCTTTGGGCAAACCAGAAGCCTCTGAACATCTAAGGATTTCATCAACTTCCAGAATGTCAACTAGGCAAATTTATGATAATGTCCCAAAGCCTCTCTCTCTTCGAGTTTTCTCTTCTCCCTTGTGAACTTCTTAGTTTAACATTACCGGCCTGAGAGTCCAGCGTTAGCCGGACGATTCAATGTTTTGATGGTCTCTGGATTTTTTCCCTAAGTAATTAGGTTTGGCTCCTTCTTTATCCATAGAATCCATGGAAAAACCTTTCCGTTGGATTTTCCTCTTCCCCTGGGCACAAAACTTCTCCAAAAGTGAATCTCATGCAGGTTCCCGGGGAGAATATGAGCACACATGCGTGGACGAGTTTTCCCATGGAGGTGAAGGCAATTTCTTTTCTAACACGAAGATTTATTAGTAGAACATTTGCGGAATGAGCCAATATTTTTGGGACACCCCTCCTTTATGAAGCACCTGTCGTCCAGGAAACCTTGAATCCGCTGAAACCATATATGCTCAACGATGATAAATTCTCCAGACATTCCAGGCCTTCCCTGGATTTTTCTTCACGATGACCAGTGTTGCTGAAGGAGCAGACGAATCCCTATAACTGGGAAAATCCATTCTGACTAATGGATCGTGCGGCTAAGTCCGCAATCGCACCAAACTTCCCCTTTTCTTCCTCGTTATCTCTAACATCACTCATAGTACAGTTTCTCAGAGTACTTTTCGCGTTCCGTGTGGAGCAGGTGTTGAAAATGGGCGGAGTCCGGGGGCGAGTGGCGTTCATCTGAAGCCTTCCATTCAGAAGGCGTTGTGGGCGTGGCGGCCAGCGGCGCGGTGCTCACATTCACACACACGCACACGCACACGCGTATCGATTCTGGAGCCAGCTCGAGCTCACTCGTTCAAAATGAAGGCCGGAGCGATGTCGGCGGGGCTGCTCTGGGCAGCCATCGTCGCTCTGGTTGTCGCCGATGAAACGCAACTGCTTATGCCTGGTGTTGTACCGCAGGTACGTCATCGTCGTGTTCAACGTGTTCAGCAGGTTTTCTGTGCGGGACCAATTTTTCACCCAACTCCGTTTTAAACCACTCTTCGCTCCTTGATTTCTATTCTATATTTTATAGCTCTCTCTCTCCTCTTACCCTTTGCTCATCCATACCCTGGCAAAATTCCAAAAATCCCCATGGACCAAAAATCCGCGACGGATATGACGTCATCGCGCCCGCTTCCCGCCGCGGAGCATCCACTCGTTGCACTTTCCTGCCTAATTAATTCACGAATTGAGCTTCCATTGACTATTCATAGCACGAAATGCTACCGTAACCTGATTTACTACAGTATCCCGTTGGCCTTTTTCCTCTTAAACACCTGCCTTAATCACAGGATTTGCCTCATAATGACATTTCGTGCATGTCTGACGTGTTTTTCGAGGTTCGAGGCCAGAGAAGGGGGGAATCCGCCAAGAAATGTTTACCTGGATAAAATAGGATCCATGGGAAATTTCTAGAAATTTCGATTTCCGTTTATTTTTCCTTATTTCCGGGATTTCCAGTTTCCGATATTTTGATGGGTATATGGCGGATAAGTGCTGTTTAAAGCTCATTTCCCGTTTCCGGGGCCTCTAGACTCATAAGGCTTATTCTGAGGGAAATACTTCTACATTTGCCATAATAACAAGTTTTTCCTTGGATGTCTGGATAAATTTGAGAAATTGGCACAATTAGGATGGGAAAAAATGACCAGAGAACTCCATAACCATGCTGAATCTTCTTTTTCCGCTTCAACTCTCCTACCTTTGTCTCCACAGCCATCAGGAACAGTTGTCCGATCTTTTCGCAGCGGATATATATCTAGCATCTGGTATCTAGCACATCAACTATGATGAATTAATAAATAAATAAATACATGTGAATATGAATATGTATATGAAATGTGAATAAATAAACAAATAAATAAGTAGGTAAATAAATAAATAAGTTAATTGACCGAATTAATCCAAGTCAAGGGTTAAGTTATTACCCTACATATGAACTTAACCCATGAAGATGGCGTCTACGGACATTTACCC
>JARK01001385.1:39012-46512 GCA_000688135.1 Ancylostoma ceylanicum
ATATATATATATATATATATATATATATATATATACTAAACGGTATACTATACACCGCGGGTGTGCGAAATATACTTGGAAAGGAATTGCGCTAGCAACGCGGCCTGCTCAAAATACAGCACGAGATGCTACTACTGTCATGTATATGGTCACCATTCTTCTTTGTGTGGTTTCCCGGAAAGGAGGGATAACATCAGGACACACCTTAGAAGCGCTCGCACAGAACATTGGAACTGCGTAGCCAGGAGACGCGATCTTCAGCTGGAGCTGAGGAGGCTCCATCGTCACTAGATCTACGTGGGCCGCACTCAATTTCATTTCTGTCGATCATGCACACCGATGTCCAAGTGGGCCATCCATCGCGGCCGAGAATATCGCGGTTCTCACACGATTCGACAAAGGTAAAGAAGTCACCTTTCGGCCAACTAAGGGGTAAAAAGCGCGCTGCAGTCATCGTAGAGAACAGTGCGCGCAGCTGGCCATCGTCGTATAAATAGACGCCCGCTGATCCCTTCCACTTGGTCATCGTCTCCATACCTTGCGCCTTGAAATCCTATCTATCTTGTAGTCGTTTAGTTTTGAACTTATTTAGCCTAGCCGTGTTTCGTATTTTCGATTGTATTGTATTATTGTACTCGGGTTTAATCACCCAAGTTTGAGGTAAAATCTTTGACCTATGCTGTGTGGTTGTGCAACGTGAAGACTGCGTGGCAACGGTTGATAACCCGAGCAGAAGTTATTTTAGCATTCCTATCTAAGGAAAATTTTACCAAAATTGAAGATGTTGAAAGGGCGGCCAGTGACTTTTTTGACTCTCAGTCTCCCTAGTTCTGGGAGAAGGGGATCGCTGACCTGCCCATTGTAGTGACTATCGATGGTAATCATATTGTTGAGTAAATCCCATTGTATGCTGTGTGAGGAAATAAAGAAGAAAAAACTGTAAATTGGCTCAAGACTCCCTTACCACCCTAGTAGAGACGTGAGAAATGTGATTTGCTGATTTCTACAGTTATTCGCTCGTTATCTCAAGCGTACATCTGTGGAAATGTTCACTGGCGAAAGTATATAAGAGCACATACGTTTTGCTTATCCATTCATTTCTCAATTATCTCATTTTTTTCTCGTTTACTCATCTTGCTCATCTAATTTAGTTCATTAAATTTGTTCATTTAATACAGTTAATATCGCTTTCCTTGTTTCTTCGCTGAATTGCGTGTATGTGAAAAGTTAAAGGTCGAATTGCCCAAGTTTGAGGTACAACCGCGTGGTGCTAGCAAGTGTTAGTGAGGGCGAGTTACTCCCGAGTATGGTATGTCTTTCATCTCCATACGGTTTTACTTTCTTACTGCAATAATTATCGGCGTCGTTTGTCAAGTAGTTGTCATACTATCAGCTTCTGTAACCGATAATAAATGAATGAAATTTGGAAATCGGGCTTCAATGGTAAATCAAACTCCGCGGAAGCTCCGAGATTCGGCAAGCTCCTCGGAAGTCCTGAAGACTTGTATGAGACATGTGGACTTCCGCGGATTCGCATATCCGTGCAGAGGTTTACTGCTTCGTGGGCAGCGCGATGATGGGTAATGGAGCAAGGAGCACAGCATTTGAAGTATTGCCCAGTGCATTTGCTGAACAGGCACCTGACTGTTTTCAGCTTATTTCCGGAACCCGTATTTTTCCCTTTGTAGGGGTTTCTTACGTTTTGTATTTTGCAGTCCAGAAGTGTAATGCGTATGAGGTCAAAAATAAAGGGCAAGACCTCTATGGATTGGATACAATCGAATATTGGCAGAGGTTTGCAGAAGTCCATGAGTAGCTTAGAGTTTCGGAGGGAGACGTCCTGTGCAGCACATTTTACGACCATTTCAGAAGGCCGGTGCAGATATTTATCTTCGAAATCAACAAATTGCAAATCGATTCCCGTTGCTAGATTCACTCAGATTGGCGGCGGAATGTTGCAACAGCCGCTTAAACAGTTCAATCTTTTGAAGGAAATTTTCTCAAACTATTTCTTGAAAATTTTTGAAAACGTTTGTGCAGTTCGACTGCACTCAAAGCGACTCCATCCGGCTCTTATCCTTATCAAGCTGATGAAGATCGCGGGGATGTAAACACTATGGAACTGGCCCTTGAACATTGGATCGCTCTACCGATTGAGCCCTTCGGAAATGTTATCTCCATAGGCGCTGTCTGAGATCCGCGTGAGTTCTCTTGGGAGATTTTGAAAGATGAAAAGACTCCAGCGATGGCGGGGCTTGAACTTGCGACCTACAGAGCGATAGTCGACTGCTCTACCACTGAACCATACACACACACAGACACTCTTTCTGAATGTGTCGCCAGAAAACGAGAGAAAAAACCCAATAACCATTGACATTTTGTTCAATAGACACTAAATTTCAATAATAAAGCTATCTTTATTCATGGAATGAGTTTATTTCCATAGATAAGGATGGCATGGATTTCAAAGTCAACTAGAAATTTAATGCCCTCTCAGATAGTGTATTGGCAAATTTTCCAAAAAAAAAATCACGAACTATAAAATACGAAAAATTAAAATAACCTATATATGTATATAAAACTGAAGGTCTGTATGTATGTGCGTATGTGTGCATGTTCTGGATAGAAATCGAGAAGAACGAACCGATCCTGAACAAATTTTGTGTGTAAACCCTATGGAGGACGGCAAATTCTACGGGTTACCTTTTACCCAAAACTATCGATTGGCTCATTGATTATATCGATGCTATTGATTTTTTCGCTAGTTTTGACCGGGCGGCAGCGAGGACATGCCTGCTAGAGTTCTTTAGTACGCTGAACACGATTATAATAGCTATTTGGACCGTGCTATCGATTTATCGATTTTTCCTCTTCTGCCTATGGACCACTGAGGACGAATCTGATGGGTCCTCCATGGGCTGAACACGAATATGACAAGCATTTTGGATGACAATATCGATTTATCGATTTCATATCGTTTCTGGAAAGTTATGATTCACTGGTGGTCCCCAAAGCGTTATCATGTGCAGTTTACGTCTGTTTCTAGGAACAGGTCCACTACTCCCACGTGAAACTCGTCCGCGGTCTGCATGAGACGTAGTCAGATATGGACGAGTTGCCCCCAGGTTATTAGCGGAAAGTGATAGCTGTTCAAATGGAAAATAAACACATGATGTTCATTAATTTATACAATCGAGAATGCTTACACACATTTGCGCTGGAATGAAGCCACATCAGCAAAAAAAAAAGTCGTATTAGCAGCGTTGCCCCGTGAAATGTACGGTGCAGCAGACAGACGAGTACTGTAACGGAAGCACCTACATTGTGTATGTAGTACATATATGGTTACGAGGAGAAAGAAAAGTACGTGTATACGTGATGAACAGAAGTGATCTACGAGAAAATCCCGACGACGAATACTCGACGACCCATTTCAATCACAGACGTCATAAAATACAATAGAGGACTAGTGATACGAAGAGGAAAAATAAAGACGGGGGCGGGGGAGGATGACTATGGGGCATCGAGTCATGGATGCCCCCGGGGGTAACTATGGGTGAAAAGACGAGTCGGGCGGGCGCCCTATGGCTCCTACGGCCGCCATTTCTGCAGTGGGGCGCCGCCAAGGTGCAGCCAGACGGTTTCGAATTCGGATTCGAGGATTTCGGCGCCCTTCTTGCGTGTCAGTCCAGTCTGGTCGAGCGGGATCTCGCACATGTGCAGGTCGTCTCGGCCTAAAATACGGAAATCTTAGGAATGTGAGAATTTTTAACGGAAGTTTCTGAATAAAACTGATAACAGCAGTGAAAAATGTATTGCCCCACCGGGACCGCATGCATCATCGGGTTTACCCAGGGTAAACGTGTTAACACCACCCAAATCACCTATTGTTAACAAGGGCGTCAATGCATCCACCTCTGGTGATCTTAATTATGCAACCAGGGCCAGATGCATCATCGAGGTTACCCAGGGTAAACGTGTTCACGTCGTACAAATTCACCCACCGGGCAAATTGACCACGCGCGTCAACATGTTTACCCTAGGTAATCTCAATAATGCAACCAGGGCCAGGTGCATCATTGAGGTTACCCAAAGTAAACTTGTTCACGTCGTACAAATTCACCCATCAGGCAAATCTACCACGCGCGTCAACATGTTTACCCTGGGTAATCCCGATAATGCAACCAGGGCTAGATGTATCACTGAGGTTACCCAGGGTAAACGTGTTCACACTACACAAATTCACTCACCAGGCAAATTTCTCGTTTATTCCTGATCTAAATTCAATTTTTAATTTATTTTTGTGTTTTGCTGAGTTTGGACCGTATATTTATAAAGTGGGTCAGCTTGCATCAATGAGATCACCCAGGGTAAACGTGTTAGCGCCCGTGTATGGATAGATTTAAAGTGAAATTCATTTAGTTTACCAGTGGTAATCCCAATGACCTCCAGAGCTTATCCTTTTTGTGGAACTTATCAAAAGACTACCCACAGTTTATGTGGTAAAGTACGAGGTAATCTATACCTCTCCTGTGCTCTCCACGCACCATTGAAATTATCCAGGGTGAACGTCTTAGCCCCCCCCCCCCCCTGCCCCAAACACAGGCGTCAACGCGTTCACCATGAGTGATCTCATTGATGCATGCGCCCCCGGACCCATTGGAAGGATGGGTAACCTCTTACCCTTGAGTAGCAGCTGGGTATGGACAGCATAACGAATGGGTAAGCATGTTGATGGATGTCAAGTAAAGGGTACCCTTGTGCACTTGAGTGCCTTTACCATGGGTGATCTCAATGATACATACTGTCCTAGGAGATATCAACACCTTTACCCTGGGTAATCTTAATGGTGCACCCGACACAATGCAGCATATCTCGCATTATCCCAGGATTCTCTCCCAAAACGACAGGAAAACAGCAGAACTTCACCAGAAAGGAAAGTTGAATTTTGGCAGAATTCCAGCATCGTTTTTTTTTTGTAAAAACAGTAACTTTGGCGTTATTTACAGTCACAGCCGGAAAATGTTACGACAACAGAATTTGCAAATTTAATAGCAAACAATTTTCCAAAAAAAATCTTCAAAAAAAAAAAACTAAACTAACCAGCAACGAGTAGAACAGGCGTCTTGTTGGGATGCATCTCAATTTGTCGTTGAATCCATTGACCATTAAAATGTGCATACCACAAACCTTGTTGCGGTACTCGAGTATCTGTAATTAATCCTGAAAATTTAGATTCACCACGCGAAAATGAAGTGCTTTTCCAGTCGGGACCACCTCTGTGGCACTCACCATTATTGTTATTGTTCTTGTAGATATCAGCAGGACGTGAAAACGGTACTTTGAAGTATCTTTGCATTGTTAGCGCTGGATTCACTTGTGGTGCAATGATCGTACGTTCTGAAACTAAACATCATCACTTTTTTGCGAAGCTGACATGACGTACTGCAAACTGTTACAAAGTTCCAAAATGAGATAGAAAGGTTTTGAGATACATACGGTTTGAAAAAAAAAAAGAAATTGCGTTTTTTTATTCATAAACAATTTGAATTTTTTTTACTATATTCTCTCCAAACGCTGATGCATACTTGTAACTACTTTTTTTTATAAACTTTTCCCTATCAAATTGTCAATTTCACTCTAGCCACGCCCCTTTTCTCCACTAGCCATACATATTTGCGCGTTCAAAGTTACTCCGAGCCATCAAATTGTGTACGTGACTCCAATAGCCTGAAGGTGTACTTGCACGCATCTGACTCCCCTTTGGACAGGTTAGAACACTGTGACTGCCCCTTTGGACAGGTTCGATTTTACTTTGGCCACGCCCCTTTTCTCCACTGCCCATATTTGCGTGTTCAAAGCTACTCCAAGTTATCAAATTCTACAGGTAAATCCACAGTATGGAGGTCCACTTGCACATGTCTGACCACCTCTCTGGACAGGTTAGAACATGGAGACAGGTTTGGGACAGGTCAGAACAAGAGAAACGGAGGAGATTGAAAGTGGAGAAAACGTAGAGGTGTGGATGCGCAGATAATCAGACGCATGTGATGCGGCGCGTGCGAGTGGGCCTTGATTACTGAAGTCAGCTACAGCTTCATTCTCTTTCAACATTAAAAATAGTAAGAAAATAAACAAAATAAAACAAATAAGCTTGACCAATAATTACGCCTAAAAACACACATTTCAAATGAAGTTCAAATCCTATAAAAGGTGTTTCACCTACTTTGTGCATTTGCGTACACTGCATTTGGTGCCCGTGGTGCAGCTGATTCGCGTTCGGTCACACTTTGATTCCTTGACTTCCAGGCGTTGTAGATACGTAAACGACGATGGAATTCCTCTTTACACGCCAATAGCAAATCCATGTCTAAAATCAGAATCTCACGAATTGCAGCGATTGTAAGCTGGCGCATTGGAATATCAGTCAGCTGTGCGTGTGGATGAACTCACACCATGTGACAGACGAGCACGTCACCTCATAAATTCCGTAGAACATTATTACGAGCCTTATAGGTTGATGATGCGGTCCGGTCGCAAGCAGCTGCGAACACCTTCATCGACGAAAATTATGCCATGAATTTGCAATGATGTTGCCAGCTGGCGCGGCTTGGGGGTGGTGCAAAAATTTGGGCGAAAATGGGCGGCGGTTTAAAATTCTGCGGCCAGATGGCCCTTGAAACCTTTGGGTCCATAAATAATTAAGCATTACGGCAACTGAGGAGAAACACGAGTGTGGAGCACTATTTCTCGGAAAGGTGGCGCGATCCGGCTCTGCGATTGGCCGCTTGAATGGATTGACCAATCACAAAGCTAGATTGCTCCGCCCCCTTCAGGTACAACCCTCCATACCCGAGTAACACCGGCGAAAATGGCTAAACACTGTCAGAACCTGTGCAAAAACATAGCGCTTCCCACGCGCATGGTGAGAAAAAATGGACGAGTGCCAATTTCTGACCCGTTTGCTATTAGATTTTTAATTTTTTTTCGATTTTTTGACAACCAATTTAACTATACGAAGGGGATAAAGTTACATATATTATCACCTCCTCATGTGTTCAATTTCTATTGACACCTAATCCTGAATTTCCCCCGAAACCGGCGGGAACCGCGCTTAGGTCGCGCGCGAGACGCGCCGGCCATACTATAGACTAAGTCTGAACCAAGGAAAAAACCGCAATCCAGAAAAAACCTGTACAGAATCAACTAGAACTAATGAATTTCCCGTTCTTTCCAGTATAAGTATTTTCTTTATTAGTGCTGACGCTATACTACGCTCGAAGTATGTATTGCACCTTGCGCCGCGTCGCTGTCACCAACGACAACGAATTTGATAAGTATCGATTCTGGGCGGAGCATCGCTGGCGCCGTTGGTTCACGAGTCAACAGTGATCGATATGTATCAAAACCGATACCGCCTGTACGCACCAGGCTGTGTGGACTACACATCACAGTAATTGCACGATTTCGTGTCAGGACCCACCAGTTGATAAATGGCTG
>JARK01001385.1:51512-64347 GCA_000688135.1 Ancylostoma ceylanicum
CCTCAGCTTTATGGTACGAGTCCAAACTCATGTATAATATAGCACTTGACTCGCTCTAAAACATAGTTGAGTACGGCTGTCCACCAGGATCGGATTGGCGTTATAGAGGAGTTTGTTCCGAGCACGAAATTTCGGTCGTGCCGCATTCTAGGAGGCGCATATGGCACTGAGCAGATTCTAAGCTTTACAGAAGCGTCATCTTTGAACTGTTCAACTTGTGTTGGAAGCAGCAAGGTGTCTTCTCTCCAAAAATACTCTGCGAGTGAAATCCAGAGTAGTTTTATTGTTGTGGTTCACAAAAAACTGGAAAAAATTGCTCATACACCACCTTTCTTTAAAAACTTTCCGAAATTTCTGATAGAAAGGGGAGATGGGATCCCAGTACACCCAGTGAATTCCTCGATGTCTTCTCCGTCTACTCCAATGTTTTGGTGAGAAACTGTTCCATTTGCTCTGAGTAGTGTCCTCCGTTCGAAGAGACAGTGTCACCCGCGCTCCAAACCGTGCCGCGGCCAGCTCACTTTTCTCTTAAGTTTGAGTTACTACGGAAGCAAGTGGCGACACATTCCTGTTCTGAAAGGTGTTTTGGGTTGCTATTGAGTTGACTCATTTTCGCTGCAGAGGTCATGCCATTATGTTGAATTCAACCGCTGTGGTGTTGCTAAGTATGGTGTGCAAGAACTTATGGCGCACCCTGTACTTTCTTCTTATTGACGCCCTTGGAATCCTAGAATACCGAAATCCCCCAACCCTAACCAGTAGTTTCCGTGTGAAATTACTCTGCGCCCTCTCTATAGAATGAATATCCTTCATCTCAGTAGGATTGAACCCTGTTGCCTGTTGCCCTAGATTCTACAATTGGGCACACATAGGTTTTGTATGATTTAAGAAAGATAGGTTTACTTCTAATTGATGAGTCTTTGAGAAATTGGAATGTCCTTAACATGGCCAACTTACATCGGATTTTGATGGGTTCAGAAAAGTCTAGCTTGTTATTGTAGACAAACCCAAGATCTTTGATAGATGTAACCGCTGATATCTCAGCTCCTTCAATTTTGTACACCTGCATGGGTGAAACCGACGATCCAGCACTCATTCGCATGAACGATGTCTTATGCGGAGATAAGGGCAACTGCCAAGCTTTTGACCAGGCAACCATTCTAGCCATCCTATCAATAGCCTGTTGGAGGCTGGAAACATCATCCGATCCTGCCACTACTCCATTTTCACGTCGTCTGCGTAAATTTTGCTCTCTACTCCAATATCTAAGAACATGGGTGGAATATCAGCCGTGTAAATATTGAAAAGAACAGGTGATGAAACTCCCCCCTGGGGTACTCCACTCGCCACTTTTTTTAAACTTCAGAGTATGTTCCTCCTATTTTCACCTGAAATGTTCTATTCGTTAGGAACTGTTCAAACCAACTGGTGACAAAAATAATGCTATATCATATTATATTATAATATGATACTAATAATATTGTAGTATAACACTCATAAGATACTGTACTATAGTGTTTACCTTACTGTCTGTCAAGAAGTGGAGGAGATGCAGAAAAATGCGACAGAAAACGTGATGAGATCCCGCTCTTATGGGACAATTGTCGCCCGTACTTTGCAAAGAACACCCAGAAAAAATTGAAACAGTTGCAATTGGAAGTTCTCCCACGGCTTGCATATAGCCCCGACCTTGCTCCGTAGGACTACCATGTGTATATATCGTTCATGAACATACAGTTAGGAAGGAATTCCATTACACTGCCAAGAAACGTGGTAATGCCATAGTCGTCAACAAATCAGCAAAGAGAATGAATATATTACTAGCTTCATCGAAATCTGAATTTATAATAACCACCAAGCCGTAGAAGTGCAAGCAAATAGCATTTCTAGCGCTCTCAGCTGTAATAATACCCTCAGGCAATTAAGAAGGACCACTGGCCTAAAAACGATTCAAAGAACGTTTATATTCTCAGCTATGATAGCATCTCATTCGTTCAAATAGTGAAAAGTTCCAAAGCCACATACGTGAGGTGATGTGGCATTCTGACGCCATCGCCAGCATTTTAACGCTTTCAAGGGCAAATATGGCTGAGCAAAAATCAAAGAGGCGTGAAGGGGTACTGCCGTCATGAGGCAAGATCGTGCTGGGATCTAACAAAGAAAGGGACCAATGTTGGCCATGTGCTTTGAATGGGCGGGGCAACGTGTGCTTTTACACCTCTATTCGAAAGAAAAGGTGTCATAATGGTAAAGCACAAGTGACGAGATATTCAAGGAAAAGCTAAGGCTAAATTTGTCCACAGCTTAATATACAATATTATACTACTGTATTACTATTAAATACTATGTTAAGTGTTACTCAGTGTTATTATTAGAACGCCATATTATTCATAATATTTGCTGCGATATTATTCCAATATATAATACTAGTACATACCACACATTACATCACCCAGAAAAAAACTGAAACAGTTGCAATTGGGGCAATTTATACTGGTTGCGTGCGACTGACGCGCGTGCGTCTATATGATGAAGAATAGGGACTAGTCGCATCGCAGTCGCATAGCAGTCGCACGCGCTTGCGGCCTCGCGACGCTTTCTTTTTATTCAGAATTTCATGCCGCGTTGGCTGGTCTTCATCGAAAATCTTTCGAAAATGGATGCGTGCGCTTGATAGTCGCATCTGGTATAAATTGCCCTATTGGAAGTTCTACCACAGCCTGCATATAGGCCCGACCTTGCCCGTCGGACTACCATTTGTTCAGGAGTCTTGAGCATTGGCTGGAGGGAAAACAGATCAGAGGCGAGGACGACCTTAAGCTCGAGTTGTCCGCGTTCTTCGAGTCAAAGGAGCGCTGCTTCTTATCCGCAATCTTGCTCGTCGTTGGCAGAGAGTCATCGATCATCATTGTTCATAGTTCCGATAAACATGTGAGTTCTTGATTACAAACAGATTAAGTTTGAAAATTCCTAAAGCTTATGACTCAGCCTAACTGTAGTACTATATATTGATCGAGACAGTATTTTTGATAAATTTCCTTTTCTGTTGCAGGGCACATTTTTTCACACTAAGGGCAATCCCAGCTTACATCAAGCTTATTGTTAGTCAAAAACAGAGCCGTCCCTGCTAGTTTACGTGCTTTCAAAACACTGCTTGACAGTTCTTTAAGTCCATAGTGTTGCAGTTGTTTAGTTGTTCCAGTGTTTTAATTGTTTCAGGTCTATTGAGATAGTTCCAATTATGTTGTCGACTTGCTCTGTTTTATCGCATAACGTGACTTAGCTCATGTAATAAAAATAAAACATATATTGTAACAATGGGATGTGATATCAATGGTTATAGAAGTGAAATTCGGGGAGAATACCCAGAAGATCTCTTGGTAAAAGAGTGGAGGAAAAAGCCACGACCTTAGGACGAGAAAGCCATAGAACCGGTAGCCATCGTGGAATTATGTATGGAGATGAAGTGGAGCGTTGCAGAGAAAGGAAGTCCTCTTGATTTCCCCGGATTTTATGTCTATAGCCAGAAATTCCATAAGGATAGAGAAAAACTATGTCACAGCGTGGAAAAGTGATCAAAAAGATGGAAAATGTTGGAAAATTGCAGGTCAACCAGAGAACATCCAGGATTTTCCTAAAAACCACTGCATATTCACATACTTTGTATGCAGTGGGGACAAACTAAGGCTATTTCCTGCATTCAGCATATGGGAAATGGCGTTAGCACGGGGAAAAACCATATAAGCTCATCAGCACCGGCGTCACCACCAGTAAAAGTACATCTGAATAAAATAGAAGTTCAGCCCCCGCCATGCGTTCGTCACCACCCATCCGACAGTGTTTCTCGCCCCTCCTCCTCTTCCTCGGCTTCCACTGCCGCTTCGTTCACATCCATGGCGGAATCGATATGGGAAATGGCGACCACGCCAAAAACAAAGACTCCAAATGAATTAGGCAAGACATTGGGCGTTGACGCACGCACGCACGCATCCCATGACCACGTTATTGCGTCGAAAGTGTCGCAAGGCGATATCCAATTTGTACATAACCGGGCTACGGTAATGAAAAATGTCCACATTTGTGCATAGCTTTTTGTCTGTAATGGAGCCGCATGATCTGACGTCATTTGACCAATTCTGGAGCGTTTTTCCACGACGCTAAGAGGCGGCAATGGATCAAATGACTGTAATGGGCTACAGACGTCCGGTTTCCTATGGGGTCTCCGAGGAGAATAACGACAAATGCTATTTGGGAGTTGGCAAGTGGTTTATGCTTGGAAACCGCACTGGAACGAGATGCAGCACTGCAATGCCCCAGTTTATGGCCGAGTTTATAGCAAGGACCAGGGCCAGAAATCCAGGGATGCCAGGAAATGAGGAGGCTAATTTTTGCTCCCAGAAACGGCCAAGTTTTTTGCGGATTTCCCTGGGAAAATGTCGGACATCCCCGGTACAATAACTTTTCCATTTATTTTGGATTACACTGAGCCGCGGTGTCACCAGAATATCCTAGAAAAACCCTAGAGTTCCATATAATCTTTAATTGATTTTATTGGATAAATTTAATCTGAACCAGAGACAACATCTAGGGCCACATGCGTCACTTGAATTACCTAGGGTAAACGTGTTAGTAGCCTCAAATAAACCCATCGTTAAAAAGGGCGTCAACTCGTTTACCCTTGGTAATCTCACCGATGCGTCTGGCCCTGGATGCATCATTGAGATTTTTGACGCTTGTGGTAAATTTGGCTGATGAGTGAATTTGTGTGCTGTGAACATGTTTACCCTGGGTAACCTCCACGTTTATCCCGGATAACCTCAATGATGCATCTGCCCTGGGTGGATCATTGAGGTTACCCAGGGTAAACATGTTGACGCACGTGGCAAATTTGCCCGATGGGTGAATTTGTGTGGTGTGAACACGTTTACCCCGGGTAACCTGAACGTCTACAGGGTAACCTCAATGATGCGTCTGGGCTTGGTTGCATCATTGAGAGTACCCAGGGTAAACATGTGAAGCGTGTGGTAAATCTGCTCGGTGGTTGGATTTGTTTGGTGTGAGCACGTTCACCCTGGGTAATCTTAATGATAGATAGTTTTTTGTAATTTTCTCACTGTCTGGCTCGAGTCCATCCAAATTCCGAAAAGAAATCCTCTCTTTGGGATCGGAAGAAGAATATACCTATCGTTAACAAGGGCGTCAACACGTTTACCCTGGGTGATCTCATTTACACGTTTACCCTGGGTGATCTCATTTACGCACCTAGGTTAAATTACATAAATACCTTGATAATCACTTGGAGAGCAGCAGAATGGCGTACATAATTGGAAGGATGGGTGATCTCTTACCCATGGTTGTGTACATAGTTACCCATGGGTAGCAGCTAGATATAGGCTACGTCACGTACTGGTAAACATGTTAACGGGTCCCAGATAAAGGGTAAATTTGGATACCTCAATATGTTTACCATGGGTAACCTCAACAATGCATCAAAGCCCGAAAAGAATACGTGGCGCTGCAGATTCAGTATCCAGAAAGCCACCTAACCCAATTGTCCAGGAAGACGCAATCACGTCAGCCAAGGAAAAAGAGATTAATGGTGACGCAGTCGCAAAGATGCAAAACCCATTATCCTGAGAATTTGATGAAGATCCGGGTGGCGTGGGAGAAGCATCGCTTAACGGAGCTGCTTTCCCAAAGGCGCACTTATAGGAAGGAGGAAGAAACCTCGATGGGAAGGTTCCTGGTTTTTGCTGATTCGTATATTTCCCAGGAAAAATTCCACAAATTTCTAGGGTAGTTTGGATTCTATGGATTAAACAGGGTTAGCATTGAGGTCGCAGCCAAACTCTGCCTGGCACCTTTCCAACTATCGTCCGAAGTGGAACAAACTGTAGATGACGTACCCTCCACAGCTCGAAGCCGTGGCTGACCCCTGCCGACCCCGAACCCGTGACCCTTTGCGCAACGGACCAGCCACTTGTCACTGAGCCGTGCTGTACTTTTGAGCGTACGACACTCCAGGAGTATTAATTGAGCAATTAAATTCGTCACTGGAAGGTGGAGTTCCCGTGACAGCCTACACGTCATGCAATTTCCCCAGACACATGTCAACATGGGAAAAAATTGCCGGAGACAAATTGAAGTTGATTGGTGCCAGGATTCTGACGGTGAAGTTGCGGGCTGGAAACTTCCGGAATTTCTGGGAATTTACAGAAAAAAAAAACAGAATTCGAGATTCGAACCATTAATTTTGATATTACCCGCCTCACGTGAAAATGTCGTGTGCGCGCACATGCAGTGCACGTGAAACCCTCGCCGTCTTCGTAAGCATCTCTTCGAAAATATTTTATTCAGCGAAAAAAAAAAACGTCTGGAGTTTCTGGCTGATTGGATAGACTTAGAAATAGACATGAATATTCTTATAGCAGGGAGTGACAGTGTTGGTGACGGGGTGGAATTTCATTTGAAGAAAGAGCGCTGGCGACTAACGAGCAATTTGTGTGCAAAAGCGCGTGGTTTATGTTGCATGCGCTGTGAACAGACGTATCGCGAAAGGGCAAGGTGGCTGCTCACATCACAATACTCTTAGATCTGAATCTCGGACGAAATTATGCGAGTGGGTGGGCGCCGGTCAATCATTCTTGCATTACAGAGCATCGCCGCTGGTCTGCCGCGCTGCACCAGCTACGCGGCGCGGCAGAGTAAATGGACGCTGGGGTCGCCAGGCGATGTTTATTACCGTTTTCTTTGTATATGTGCCTTTATTCCGAAATACGTGGGTGAAAACGTAAGCAAAACATCAATGCTAGTAACGCCCGACAACCACAGCGCCTAGCTGGTCCGCCGCGCCGCGTACGTGATGCGGCGCGGCAAGCCAGACTAGCGGCATTCTGTGATGCAAACGTGATCAACCGACACCGGCACATTTTTTTTGGCCACGTTCTCCTCACAAGAGAATTTCCATGTCCTGGCGAGAGAATTTATAGAAAAATCAAAGGACGTACAACGAATGTAGTGCTCACGACATTTACGCTATAAGCCGACCAAGAAGACTACAAGTGATATTCTAGTCCATCCGTAAGGGTTTAGGACTCTGGTGTCACCCTGGATAATGACTAAAACAATTAAAAATGTTTATTAGCATGAAAAGTTAGCCATCGTTGCCTTGAAACAGTATGCAAGTAGTAAGAGATGTCGCATGTACATTATCGATCGGCTTAGGCTCCGCCCACTGGGCGAGGCGCGCGTTTTTCTGAATTAATACTTCCAATTTGAAAATTTTGTTGCAAATTACCGTTCTATAGCTTCGAAATAGAATTAATCCAGCAGTTATAGCCATACAGATGCCAAGGTCGATGCAACACGTGAGAAACGCTGTTCATTATCGATCGACAGAACCTAGTACACGCGAATGCCATCCTCATTAATTGTTATGATCATTAATCTTTAGCTAATATTTCCTTCTAAGGAAAATTCTGAAGTTCCTAAAGGGCGAATTTATGATTGCAGTGTTAAAAATAGTGATGTGGAGGATGAAGAAGAAATGAGGCGGAGCCAATAGGGCATGATTGGTGAATTCAAATAGTTCTCTCTAGTTATTATCAACTTGTGAGCCGTTCGCGCGCGAACATCACATGTTTTTGAATTTTAGTGTGCATCGACGACTTGACACTGGAAAGTTAGCAGGTGTTTTAAAAGCACCAATGGGATAACAGTGGCTCCGCCCATTACACACACTAAACTCAGAAAGGTATCTTTTTGTTTCGTTTTTTATGGACACGACTCCAACTGACGATGTACCCTCACTTGAGGAATGAATTTCAAGAGAATTCAAATGGCATTTTGTAGAGAACCAGTGAGATATCTCCTGATTAGGGTAAAAAATCACGTTCTTTTTCGAAATCAATTTTTCTGCTCCAAGCCCTAGTGAAAATTCGAATTTTGTTGATTAAATATGTTAGCGCTGAAGTGGCCGCTGATGTTAATGAGTCACACCAAAATTTCGTACCAGAACCTTACTGCAGCTAGATAAGTAACTATAGCCAATTAGACTTAGATAGACCTTCAAAAGCTGTATGCTTTTTTTGGGACAGATGTGGATGGAACTGCTATTTACTTTCAGTCCCTGTGGGAATATCAAGCATCCACACGAGTGAAACAAGACTGAACACTCGAAAACACTTCAGACGCCCAGAGTAACCCACGAGGAGTTGCAGCGCTGCCCAAAATCCTTGGCTAGTAGCCGAAAAGAAGGATGTGCCGCCGTACGTGAATCGCACGCACACAGCATCTAATGAAGTGTAGATCAAGATGCACGCAAGACGCAACGCAGACACAAGTATGAGCAGCTCCACCACGAAATTACCTCGATGATGTGGAAAATACTCCAGAAAGGAAAGCTCAAGAAGGGATCTATTCTTTGGACAGGGAGCATGATTGAGGTTACCCTGGGCAAATGCGCTAAAACACCCCAAATTTAGCCATCGTTTGCACAGGAGGCGACGCGTTTACCCTGGGTAATCTCAATCATGCACCCAGGGCCAGCATGCGCCATCGAGATTACCCAGGGTAAAAGTAATCAAGAAGCTGAATTAGCAGGTGTCAACATGTTTACCCTGGGTAGCCTGAACGATACATGCCTGCCCTGTTCCAGAAATGGGTAACCAAGCTGAATCAAATCAAATGCTTCAGAAAAGAAAGTTCCAGAAAGGATCTACCCCTGGGAAAGGATGCATGATTAAGGCTACCCAGGGTAAACACATTAAAACACCCCAAATTTACCCATTGTTAGCACGAAAGGCAATGTTTACCATGGGTAACCTCAACCTTGCATCCAAGCTTAGCAAGCATAATCGAGATGGTCCAGAGTAAAAGTAATCAAAGAGCTCAATTTGGAAGCGTCAGCACATTTATCCTGGGTATTCTCAATGATAAATATATCTACCCTGTCGCAGAAATGGGTAACCGAGCTGAATCGAATCAAATGCTCCAGGAAGGAAAGTTACAGAAAGGATCTATTCCAGGGACCGGGTGCATTCTTAACGTTACCCAGGTTAAACTTGCTAGAACATCCCAAATTCAACCATCGTTAGCGCGAGAGGCAAAATGTTTACCCTGGGTAATCTCAATCATGCATCCAGGCTCAGCATGCATCATCAAGATTTCCCAGCAAAAAGCAAGCAAGGAGGTGAACTTGGGAGGAGCAACACGTTTACCCTGGGTAACGTCAACGATGCGTCTCTGCCCTCTTCCAGGAATGGGTAACCAAACTAAATTACATAAACTTGGAAAATAGCAAGCATCAGCCTAAGAGTTCCCCTACAAAAAGGACCTATTCCAGGGACAGGATAAGAACACCCCTAATTCACCTAGCAGGATAAGAACAACCCTAATTCACCTATCTTTAACGCGAGAGGCAATATGTTTACCCTGGGTAATCTCTATCATGCATTCAGGCCGAGCATGTATCATATAGATTACCCAGGGTAAAAGCGACCAAGGGGCTGAATTGGCGGGTGGTAACACGTTTACCCTGGGTTATCTTAACGATACATGTCTGCCCTGTTCCAGAAGTGGGTAACCAGAAGAGCCAACAGATGAGGGGCATCATACTCGAGGTTATAAAGAATCCTGGATGTGGAAAAACTCTGAGGAAATCTTCCCCGAGATAAGGCATCTCATCTGAATGCCATATGGATTCAGCATAAAAACCGCCCTCACTGGCAAATAAGACTTCACAGCAAAGAACGTCAACGCTAATATGCGCTTGAAATGTCCACGTCACCTCAGGCGCAGGAAAAAGATGCCCTCGGGATATGTCCGAGCGCTCATGCGAAGTGGAAAATGGAGAAATCGAGAGCAGTCACAGGTCTCATTACTAGTAAATCGAGTCGGCTGAGAGGGCAGCCAGCGCTGCAGGGAAAGTTTGGTCCTTCGACGGGGTGCATTGGCCGAGACGGGGGCGGGGTTTTCGGCAGATCCGGACGGGGAAAAATGAGGAACGGCGGAATGTAATTTGTTTGGCTGGTGGAGGAGCGGTGGTGGTGGCGAATCGGATATTGGGGCCGCGGTCGACGCACCGCGGGCCTCTGTGCACCAGTACCGCGTCTGGTTTATGGGCTGCGGACACCACGCATCCGCAGCATCTGCAGGGACGTCTCCGCCCCTTGCTTGGCCCTCAGTGCCAACCATAGCATCCGAGAATCCCTGTATTTGCAAAAAGACGAGCAGGTGCACAGTGCACGACCGCGGCCGGCTTTTAATTAAACCAGACAACTGACAAAAACATCACAATGATGTCATTATTCTCACCCAAAGCCTCCTAATTACCCCTCACCACCCCGTGACGCACAAGGGGGAAAGTCCGCAGAAGTGCGTACCGGCCACAAATGCAACTTACTGGAGCCGTTCCTGCTCAAGACGCTCCTCCTCGGCTCGCTTCCTCGCCGCCTCCTCCTCTTCTTCGCGTCGTTTTCGTTCGACTTCGAGAAGTTTCTGCTGCTCTTCGACGGCTAATTGCTTCCTTTAATAGGGAATAATTAACCAGTTGACGTCTAAATTGGCAAAATGACGTCATCACCACAGCTCCTTACTTTAGCTCGGATATCGTGCGATCCACACGCTGCACGCATTGTTCGTAGCAGGCCATGGCTCGGTCGACTTCGAACTCAAATTCACTGCCCTGAAAATGTAACAAATAAGCTCCGCCCACTAGGAATACGTAGCAGCAGGAAGAGTGAGGTGTGCACGTACACGAATGCTGTGAACGAGTGTCTCGAGGCTTTTCGTCGTGTCACGTACAGGCGCCGCCCATTTTTCGCGGCTATTCGGTTGTAATTGGTTGATCACTGACATCATTTCTCGTGATCGTCCCAAAAGACTCAGCGATTTTCGGTAGAGATCGAGTCTGGAAAAGAAGATACTTAGAAGTATTCGATAGGACTACTGAGAGAAAATGGCAAAATAAGAGGAGAAAAGAAACAGAGAGAGAAGAAAGTGAGAACAGGAGGATTTTCGAGGGAAAAGTGAGAAGTAATGAGGAGAGGAACGCTCATGGATTTCGCCCGGAAAAGGAAAAAACAGGGATTTAAACCTTGAAAGTAGGATAAAATAATACGAAAATATTTTCCCCAAGGATTTTCAAGCATAAGTGCCCTATCAGGAATACTGTAACAAAAATTGGCACCTGTGCGCCAGCCATTAGTCAATATATCCTTGTTGACAAACAACCGACGACGTCAAGGTCGGACCAAAGGCTTATCATGGATTACACGAATCAAGGATTATGTGGATCCTATCAGTTCTTCTGGGAATCCTCCAGGATTTACGCTATTCCTTGGCTTGGTAAAAAAATCGTAAAGTAGGTGGTCCCGAGCTGAAAAGATCATGAGCTGTAAAAATAGGGACTAAGCTGGGTGGGGAGGAAAGATTAATCTGAGCCTAGGATAACGTTTGAGAAATCCACAACATGATTGACACGAAACTGCACACTTCTTTCCATTCGTACCAATTGTTTGATAATTTATTTATCATGCCACTCTATAAAGAAAATTCTGAAATTTCAACGCAGTCACGACTTTTGTGGCAGTAATTTTGAGACACTATATCTATCCACGTCATCGTCCTTAAGGCGTAATATGCATTCCACTCCTTCTATGCAAAGTCCCAGCTTCCAAGAGCTTGACTGGGTCGAGGAATCGCGACCAAGCCCTGTGATTGGCCAGCCCGAACACGCCGACCAATCGTGAGGCTTGGTCACGCCCCCAGACTCCGCACAACGCCTCGCACTCCAAATTTCATGAAATTCCTGTGGTTTCTTTTTCTAAAATTAACGCAAATATTTTTATGTTCACAGGCACAGACGTGAACTTTCCTGGATTATACCATGTCTTACTAGGAATAGCCTGTACTCTCATCTATTTCTGGAAGTGACGTAAGTAAGTAGTGGGAAGCTCCAGTGGTAGAAACGCGAACGCACGTGCCTAACCACAACACACGTAAAAACACGTGCTGAACCTGTTTGGACAAGTTAGCAAAGTTAGCACAGGAAGCAGATTGAGAATGGCAGTAGTAATGAATGAAATGTGTGGATGCGCAGACAAGCAGAGTCCCACGCTGCAGGTGAAGTGGCGGATCCTGCAGGCCTCCTGTACAAAATTTTTAAAGAACTCCAGAAGAAAATTGTTTTATTTTCAGATCTACAGGACTATTTTAGTGATTTTTCCGGAATGTGTCTTTCTAGATGTTGAATGAATAGGAAAACAAAAAGAGACGACAGCTAAAAATATGCTTGTGCAGCTGCACCAATTGCGCGCTCCAGTCGTAAATTATGCAGATGGAGCTGGATTCGTGAAAAAATAACCAACTAAGAGTGCAAGCATGATTGACTACATTATGCTGGTGGCTATCGATTGTGCCAGAATTATGGGACACTTGCTCGCCGCTGATATCAATGCCAAGCGATATAAATGCCAGGAAACCTTCGCACCAACAAGGACTAGAAGAATAACGACCAATGTGGAGGGCGGGAAAACTCGTCCAAATGAGTAGCTCCACCCATCAGCAATGGCTTATCCCTTGAATTCCGTTAAGGAGCGACGATTGTTCAATAGTAGGTGAAAAATGGGGGTGGGGTCTCGGTTGCTTTGGGGAACCAATCGGGAAACAAAAATAATGAAAATATTATATTAAATATTGAATGATTAATAATAAATATTTAAAAGTAACAATATAAATAAGCAATTCAAAATAAATTGATACAAGATTTTTATTTACTTTGTAAAGTAATTTCGAAAAAAAGAGTGGAGAAAGTGGGCGGATGGGGCGAGCTGGG
>JARK01001385.1:69279-103296 GCA_000688135.1 Ancylostoma ceylanicum
TCGGCAGTTTTGCATAGAATCACGTATACCATTTTGACCAGAAGGTTCTGGAGATTATTTTAATATGGAAATCTCGGAGAAGATTCCCGGGTGGAGCGACACCCTTACGCTAATCTGTCACCGGCCCCGCCCCCGGCCCCGCCCACAAGCTCCTCAAGAGTTGGCCTCGAAATTGAGTTTCTCGGCAGTTTTGCATAGAATCACGTATACCATTTTGACCAGAAGGTTCTGGAGATTATTTTAATATGGAAATCTCGGAGAAGATTCCCGGGTGGAGCGACACCCTTACGCTGATCTGTCGCCGGCCCCGCCCCCCGCTCCGCCCACAAGCTCCTCAGGAATTGGCCTCGAAAATGGGTTTTTCGGCAGTTTTGCATAGAATCATGTATCACATTGTGATGAGCAGCTTCTGGAGATTCTTTTAATGCGGAAATCTTTTCCGGGGTGGGAAATTACCTTTGAGCACAGCAATAATCCTTCTTTAGTTACTGCTAAGAGAAGATAAGCTTCAGTAACAATTCAGGGAAGGATAGCAGCAAGAGAGGAGGGAGGAGATAGTGTTAAGCTTCATAGGGCTGATGGAATATTATATTTGCACTCTTATAAGCTCAGTATCTTGGATGGTCAACGATGTCCTAGCCAATACACTTCCCGGATTTGTTCCGCACCGGCTTCCACCTTCTCCAGACCCTCAAAAATTGTGTGCAAAAATCGTGCTCAAACTCCGTTACCTCTCAGCCCTTGGACTTTTGGAGGAAGGACACCCAAGAAGGAGCTGTCGGGGTAATGAAAGGCCACTGATACTTATGGTGATTAAAATAGGTGAAATAAAAAATTACTAAATGAAATATCCAGTTTTCTGCCCAAATACTTGCCGGACAACCTTAAAGAAATTACAGGCTCCGTCGGAGTAGGCCAACTACTACCTTCCTCCTAAGCATCTGAAAATTGACTCGAATATCTGTACTATTTGGTATTCTTAGTAAGTATGCAGACATGGAAGCAATATGGATGTGCCGCGAGGAGCTTTAGCACATCAGTGTAATGCCAATAACGAAAAAGTGTGAACAGAATACGCTCATTCGCGTTGCAAAATGAGGTTAATTTATGCGAGCGGGAATTCATGCGCTCTCCCATCGATGGATTTCCTCGTTTCCATGGTTGGCGAGGGAAATTCCTGAGAATTTTACAAAAATAGACCTGGAAATGCGTGAAAACTCAATGTAAATAGTGTTTCTATCCATCAAGTAGGAGTAGATGCGATGGGATGGCAGAGAAATAGAGAAATAACCAGATAAACAACAAACAAACAAGTACAGTGACCGTTGGTGGCCTTCCGCGACCTCGAAAAGCACGCTGCGCGACCGCACCGCTCACGATGGAATCGTAGCCACTGTGGCGAATCCGGGTTTTCTTGATAGTTGTTCATCAAATTTGATGTTAACTAGTCAGAAAACTAACTAACTATAAAGAAAACCCCATAGTTTATTGGTTCGAGGGGGATTCCCGCTCAAGCAGCGCGGTCGCGCCGCGTGCTTTTTGAGGCTGTGGAAAGGCCATCACCATTGACGCCCTCTGTAGACGTCGGATAAGGAGAAGGTATCCAGCCGCCTCAATTCTACTCCACAAATGCTCCACCCATTTAACCACCACTTCATGTTCACCATTAAGTGGTGGTTTGAAAGGATAACTACCACTTCTACTGCAGTAAAAAATGCTCTCTGGACCCCAACTCCCTACTCGAAATAAGATATGTGGATTTCTGAGATAATATCTATCAAAGAGCGTTGCAGCGTTCCCCCAAGGGAATCATCGCGAAGTGCTCAGCTAGGGAAGACGGTCCCATCTTAGGAGCATAAATTCCACGGATTCACGAAGGGCTGAGCCTGAAGGATTTCGGATTTTCTCAATAGGATTTAGAGACAATTGGATTTTCTCGTTAACCGTGAAAATGGGAAATACTTCCATTTCAACTTGGTTGAAGGACGTTTTGCAATGAACTTAATCAAATTCATTGAGTAAATGCATGCATCAGTCGATTATAATCGATATTCAATCAACAGTTCCTATTTTTCCATAATAAACCGCTACTATTATTAAAAATGCAATAAATCGATAAAAATTAATGATTAGAAAAATTGAAAATTTAATATCGAGTATCCCTTATTATATGTTATGAAAGAATCCAGTAGTTCTAACCCGCGTATTGAAACCGCACGCTATCGATTGAGAATGAGAGCGCTGATATAGCTGAGAAGCGCGGATACGCAGACAATCAGAGCGCAATGCGTATGCGATGCGGTCGGCGCGCGTGCCCGAACCCATTGAAGCCTCTTATTTTTATGCACTTAACGAATACACATAGAAAGTTAATTTAAGGGCAATTTCACAAATTTTTCCTTTGAAATCGTGAGTAAAACTCGAACTTAAATTAGACTGTCTAATAATTTTTAGTCCTCCAGTATAATCACAGTCTAGAATATACGTAATCCTATGTGGGAGTGTCAAGAACGGGATTACTTATAGAAACATGCTATTAAGTACTATTCACCACTGCTAATTTACACGTCAGCTCGACGTCTTACAACGAATTTTTCGCGACTGCTTGTGATACATCCCAAAAACGATAGACTGCGTAGGATGAATACGATTTCCGGAAATGTAGCGGTTTGGATAAACCTTCCAGAAAAAGCAAATCCATGAAGAAGATGTACAATTCCGTGTTTGTGGTCTAACAAACATATGCAAATACGAAAATTTGCAGACTTTTTGCCACAATTCAAATGTGATGCAATTTCAAAATCACAGTTCGAGATTTTCACGGGATTTCAATAATAATTTGTGGGATATATGGCAATTTATATAGGCAGGTGCTAAATCCGAGTTTTTAGGAGATCCAGACTATTGAAATTAGGAAAAACTCATAAGTACTTGTTATGGATTACCTAGGTAATTCTACTTGTTGTGCACCGCAGAAATTGCACTAAATCGTATAGTTTCTGGAGGATTCCCAGAGATTTGAGTCACGCATATCGTGGGACAGCGATGCCTAAGCATAAATGTTTTCCCGAGACGGAAATAAATAAATAATCCTGGGCCTGGATGCACCATTGAGATAACCCACAGCAAACGTGCCAACGCCTGTGTTAGCCATGGGTAAAATTGCATGGTGTTAGCTCGTTTACCCAGGGTAATCTCAGTGATGCATGCGGCTTCTGAAAATGGCATTTCTATGTCTTCCATGGTGCTATGGATGAGTATGAGGTAACACTGTGGAAATCTTCGCTGATTATATCATGGGCCAGACGTATAATTGAGATTACTCAGGGTAAACGTGCTAACACTCCCGAGTTCAACCATCGTTAACACAGGCGGCAAGACGTTTCCCCTGGGTAATCACGATGACACATCCAGGCATGGTGTGGCATTAGTCACTGAGTTTACCCATACTGATCACGATTACCCTAGTAGTTTACCGTTTTCCTGGTATTCATAAAAAAAAGTTCACCCTAATGCTAGAGGGTGAAGCACGGGGTAATCTTCACCTGTCCTGGGTAGAATGCACCATTGGAAGAATGGGTTGAGCTCGTACCTATGGGTAATAGCTGAGTGCAGGCAACCTCACGTATTGGTAAACATGCGATGTGAGCATGGCAAGGGAAATATGGGACCCTGGGTAGATTGTTGGGATTACCAAGGGTAAGAGTGCTGATGTCCGGTAGGTAACATTGTGGGGTGTACACACATTTACCTTGGGTAACCTCAACGCGCATGCGACCCCTAGGCCTGAATGCATTACTGGAAGGCTGGATATGAGTAGCATCTGGGTATAGGCGTCATGTATGGGTTAGCATGATGATGGTCACCAGGTAAGTGACTAATGAAGGTACATACGTCAACGCTTTTACCATGGGTAACCTCATTAGTGCATCCGGGCTCTGGTCAGGGTGAAGGGTAAGCGAGGTAGCAGTGGATGCCTGACTTCTGAGAGTTTTCTATCTTCAGCAGCAGAAATTTCTAGATTTATGATATACATGGAATAGGTTCCTGAACAAGGAAACTTCCCCAGAAATGATGCCCACGAAACCTAGCGACCCTGGCTTGCGTCATCAGACCACCCATTAGTTTGTTGTCATGATGTTACGACATCTCATCTAGCAAATGGGACACATGGAGGAAATAGTGGGCTGTTTTATGAGCCCTGGCTGATATTTACGCATAGACATAGGTTTGCCGTCCAGCGGGTTCAATACGACATCGTTGGGATGAATGAAGAGCTCGTGATGATGTGTTTCCGAGAAACATGGGAAAATTCCTGGGACATTTCTAGGAATAAAATTGGCGGTCATGAGGGCAATTCATAGCAGATGTGTGCGCCAGCCACGCGTCAGACGCACGCATTCATTAGTGGAGAATTTCCCACCGTCGCAAATAGCCGTGACGCAGCAAGCGCGTGCGTCCGACCTGCGTCAGGCATGGATGCACGCACGTCGAATGCGTTAACATGAGGTGCCTTATATTCAGCCGGCAATCTTGCTTTCCATATGGAAAGAATCTGCATCAGCTGCTGATCACAATGGTATACATGATTCCGTGCAGAAACGCTAAAAACCCCCACTACCAGCCTCGACTTTCTGGAGAAAATGGGCGGAGCCAGCACGAAGGCTCGCCGTGCATTTCCTACTCCACACCCCACTTGTAGATCTGTTAGGCGGTGCGCTAATCGCCAGGATACTAAAAAACTTTGTATATCCTTCGAAGACAGTGCGGAGCGGGGAAATCTCGTATCCTCACTTAGGCCACGCCCAAATTCTCCACAAAGAAAGCGGCTAAAAATGGGTTGCTTGGCACTTTTGCAGCGAATAACGTATATCATTGTGATCAGCAGTTTCTGGAAAATCACCTAAAGTGAAGATTTCACAAATGTTCCCAACGAGGCGATTTTAATGCGATGAAAGTAAAGAATTCAAATAGAACCATTTACCAACGTTTATCCCATGACTGCCAAGAAAAGAAATGCTGGGAATACGCCAGAAGCCATCACCATAAATAGGCATAATAAAAGCCAATTTATGACAGATATGCGCATATATCATCCAACACGTGGGCGCAGGCAATTTTTTGCCCCCGTGGGTTGGACATAAGTGGCAATTGTGGGCAAATAACCATGAGAATAGATCGAAATTACGGTAACAACATGCAATTTGTCTCCGAGAGAATCTTACTGCGCCTCAAGGTGAAATTTAGCCACATGGTCATTTGGGACTTTTACTAGGAAAGTACTCCGGCGTTAACACGTTTACCTTGGGTAATCTCAATGATGCATGCGGCTTATGGAGTATTGAATGAACTTGATAGTATCTCTACATTAACATTGTTGGTGTTATATGTGTATAAAGATACATACAGCTGTCAGTGTACCTTGTTTCACTAGCGCGAGCGATGAGAGAAACTGCAAACGTGAAGAGGACACAGAAGTCGAAAGATGAGCTTTTGCCCGCCCCTTCTCCGCAGGTGTGCCCATCGATTAGTTGTAGAGGAAAATCGAATGGTGGTATGTGCCTGTATCCATACGTATAGACATGCCCCTGGATGCATCATTGAGATTACCCAGGATAAACGTGCAGATGCCCATGTTATCGTTGGGTAAAATTGTATGGCGTTAGCACGTTTACCCTGGGTAATCTCAATGGTGCATGTGGCTCATGGAGAATTAGATGGACATGGACGAGTTTTCACAAACAAGTGTGATTGCGATGACTTAACGACGAGAAGAAAATCGGGCTGGGTAAAACAAACCCTTCCGGATCCAGAAAACTCGCCCGCTTATTGGCTCTTACTAGCTAGCTCTTCATAGCTAAAGGAAAATATGTATGAATTTCCTATAGCATTTGGTAACAATGCATGGAAATACAGCGGAGATACCCGATATACCTTCGGTAAAAACTGGAGATATATCGAGTATCATAGCATTGTCGTCATAAGTGCTCCCCATTTCGTTAGCCGCCAGGTATAGGAGACAACGAAAAAAGAAGAAGAAATTGGGAGATTAACGATCGCAATGTCTGAAAAGGGCTCGGGGAGAAAGATCGCGTTATTTCCATCATCTCTTGGATAAAATTAACCTTGGATAAGAAGATTCTGCTTTCTAGAGCTGAAACCCAATCAAAATAGGATAAATTCGCAAAATTTCATGAATATTTTTTGTTTAAATTAGGATTTGATTAGGTGAATCATCAGTTCCAAGAAAAATCAACAATCAACAAAAAATCAATATCCAACCCGTTCTATCTCAAACCAGGAGCTCGTACCCCCCCCCCCTCTCTCTTCTATAACATTCCAGTTTTCGACATAGGCTGCGGTTAGACTTTTGAAGGCATACAGCATATCGCCGTGGCGACATTATTTTGATATGTATCGATTGAGGGTGGTTAGTCGCCAATATTCGACCGCGAACAATCAATAAGTATCAAAAATAAAATTGCCCAGGCGATGGCGGAGCTATGTGGTATTTGCGTCGAGGAGGGTGCTGGCAACCTCATTCGAAAGCGAATATTCGAGTTCGAATAGTTTCTAATCACAGGGAGCGACACAATCCCGCGGACTGACGCGCCGCAACACCTACGCGTCGCGCCAGTCCGCGGGATTAGCAGTAATGGTTGACGTTCCCTGTAAATATGCTGCTTTCTCCTTTTCTACTCAGACATGCACTTGTACGTGAAAATTAGGCCAATTTGGGCCCGACTGTGGCCCTTTCAGCAGGCCTCATTTTAGAGAACAGGTTATGACGGACGCACGTACGCAGGCTTTACGCAGCACTGTCGCATCCAGGTGATCTGCCCTAGTCACATAAAACCCCAAGTGATCCTATATTAATCGGAATCAGCGTCTTACACGAAATAATCTACGAATGCAGTCCACCCTCTCCGGACAGGGACTGCATAACTTGCCCCATATGGAGCGGGGCCAGCTACATGAAAACTCGTCCACGGCCGTAGCTAACGACAAAAGTAACTAATAAGTAGTGGATAATTGCTAGAAGTGGTAAAATAAGAAAGGAACTTGATTTATACGGCTATAATGACTAATTTTCAGGAATAATCCAGAAAAAATGCCCGAATGCAAGAGCTAGGAAAAGCGAGTCATGTGATGTTGTCGAATTTAGCCGGCAAAGCATCGGATAAACAACCACTATCCCTCTCTACTACAATTACATATTCACTAGGCTCATTACTACCAATTAGCTGCTTTACCTGCGTATTTTCGCCGTATGTCTCGCCAGTCTTACGTAGATCAAACAAGAAAACAAGAAGAATAACCACTGGGTGGAGATAGGTGGAGCTGGGCTGGGTGAGCTGGGCTTATGCAGGAATGCACCAAAAAGAACGTTTCGTTTGACCAAAAATCTATAAGAATATGCCTCAAAAAAAAGAACATTAGAACTATTATACTTGTTCGCACGTAATAATTCTCTATGCATGAGACGCTTCGGGAAAAAGTTCTCTCTCCGCATGAGCGGTGTCACTTGCAAATGGCAGCCTCCGGTAAAAAGTTCCATATTCGCGCAAAATGCTTAGCTTTGCTCGAGTTGTTTGCTTGTCCTTAGGCAAAAGGGTGATGAGAACGAATGGGGGTTCAAAAATAGTAAAAATTAATTAATTTTGCATTTTGGAACGATTTGAGCATAAAATTGTACGGGACAGGTTCATTTGCTACTCCAGGCTCGGGATTACCCTGGGATTCCCAGGATTTCCAGAATTCAGAATATTCGAATCCAAACAATTCGTCCATGCGATCTGAATCGTCGCAAGCAGTGGATCAATCAAGGGTAAGGCCAAGTTACCCATAACCACTGGGTTGGGATTTATGGAACGTTAACCAAGAAAACCAACGATGGTCACGGTGACTAGTTACCCCATAGACTACGTAATGTTAGGAGACGCAGGACGTAAAAGTGAGTTTACTGACCGAGTTTGGATGCTCCATTGAGATTACCCACGTTAAACGTGTTGAGGTGCCCAATATTACCCTTTACCTGGCACCCACCAAAATGTTAACCCATCTTTGATGATGTCCATAGCCTGGATGCATCATTGCGATTACCCAGGGTAAACTTGATGCTCATGTCAGCGATGAGCAAATCTGTGTGGTGTTGGCATCTTGGCCCAGGGTAACCTTAATCCAGCTGCTACCCATGAGTGATCATGCCAATGGGTAATAGCTTACTCATCATTGCAATGATGCATCCGAACCGTGGTAGGATTTGAAAGAACCTGAACCCGGACACATTAGTGGCAAGGTTATTTGGGTAAAAACCATTTGGGTAATTTCTCACGGGGATGACCACCCTGGGTAGCAGCTGGGTATGTGCAGACAATGTCGCGCATGGGTAAACATGCTGATAAGTGTCAGGATGAGGGTAAACTTGGGTACATCGGCTCGTTTACCATGGGTAATCTCATACCTTACCTTACCTAGGCCAGCCCTAGCATCACTGAGATTACCCAGGGTAAAGGTGTTGACACCCGCGTTAACGACGGGTAAATCTGGGGGGTCCCATCACGGTTACCATGGGTAATCTCAATGACAGATCCGAGCAACTGTTTTACTCGCTTATGTGATCATGAATCATTGTCATGGGTTTGGTATATCCAATAAACCTCGTCCTGGGTTGGGAAAATTCATTGAAGTTTAAAAAACATGAAAAAAATCTGAGGAAAACAAGACAGACAGCGGATTGAACCCCTTTACTAAGCCTCACACAGCCTTAGCGCTAACATAACTGAGACAGGTAACTAATTTACTGAGTAACATTCCGGCAAATTGCCTCCTTTTTAGAGCTCATAGGGTCAACCTCAGAGACCAAAACAGAACTGCGACCTCCACATCACTATAATAAACAGTGATACTAGTCGTAAGCATCAGAAGCATCCACGTTGGCTCGAGCAAGGGCAAGCCGGAATGCTCTAACCCAATAACACATAGTGTAGAACAACACGGAAAGGGAAACAGGATTAATGGAGACATCCATCAATTCGTGTACCCGGAAATGGTTTATTTCTCATGCCGTGAGAGCCACATGGGAGAGCACGTTTTTTTCATCTTTTCAGTTCAATTTTCGGTATCCTTAAGTTTACACAGCCTCAAATGGTGAAAGTAATCCATGCTTAGAAAGTTACCTTAATAGTGTAGAGTGTACAGAGCTAGATACTCAATGGGGGTGCCAAAATGTAAATTTATTTACCTATTCATTCATTCATACGTCATACCCTCATAGACCATAAGGTAATTCCTTACCCAGGGGGGTTAAAGGTTAAAGAAAGGACGGAACAATGCTTTCAAGGGCCGCATGCATAATTGAGACACCCTAGGGCAAATGTGTTAACACCACGCACACTTACCCATAATTAAAATGGGCGTCATGACTTTTACCCTGGGTAATCCCAGTGATGATTTGGGCCAAGAAGGTTTGAAAAAGCAGTGAGATTTTCGGATTTCACCAGCAATATCTGTGAGCCAATCAACCCTATCAAACCCCAAGGGTAATAAATCAAGGAGAAGCAGAAGCAGCAGGAGCCATATGCACCACTGTGATTACCCAGGTTAAACGTATTAATACCCCGCAGGTTTACCCATCGTTACCCAGGGTAATAATGCATGCAGGACAATCCGGGACATTTACCCAGGGTAACCGTGCATTCAGACCAGGCTGAGACGTTTACCCTGGGTCGTCATGCATTCACGTCCAGGCCAAGTCATTTACCCTGGGTAATCACGAATTCAAGCGCAGGCCAAGACATTTACCCTGGGTAATCATGCATTCAGGTCCAGGGGGTTTAAACGAGCAATGAGAATTTTCAACAACAATATCCGTAAGCCAGCCAACCCTATCAAATCTCAAAAGTAAGCCAGTCAAGTAGGAGCAGAAGGAGCTTGTGTGCATGCATCACTATTATTACCCAGGGTAAACGTGTTAACACCTGACAACACTTTACCCATCAGTAACACCGAGGTTAACAAATTTACCCTGGGTGATCTCAATGATGCATCCAGGCGCAGGTCCTCAACACAGGGTCCTGACCAGCTAGCCGGATTCACGGACTACTAGAGAGGCATAACTAACTAGTGTAAGGTCATGTGGGGACAAGCTCGGAACAAACAATTACGCTCACTAAAAGAGTGCTAGTGCACTAGGAGGACTTCAGTGAGAAACAACCTCCTTAGAGAGTGTGACTACTGCGTTTAGGGATGTGTTACGAGCAGATTCTCAGCTGCATTCCTAGGTGGCTTGTACAGCACATTTTTTAATCCTGGGATATTAGGACTGAGGTTTTTTGTGGCGCGGCATAAGCACGTCTGTTGATGGGAATCCCAGTTCTATTAGGAGTCGATAGCCCTCAGCCGAACAAGATGGCACTCCATCCTAGTGACGGATCGTGAATTTACTGTGATGAGCGCGTTTGGAGCATGCAAGATAAATCTTAGAGATAAATCGTAGTTCAAAATGCAATAGGCTTGCTTAAAGGAACAGCACCACCTCAAAATTGTTTTCAAGATTTCGGCATAAAAAGAATATGTAATTCCGTTCAAAACTGCCGGAGAAACCCGTTCTCGAACCCCAAATTTTGCGAAGCAAGTAGGTGGGGCAAGGAGGCGGGGGCAAGGCACTTTATGATTAATTCACTCCCGAGAGCACACCTTCTGAGGGAACTCTTACTCATCGAAAGAGTTCTTGACCTACTCGTAGGATGCAACGTCAAAATGACAAATCTCCACCAAACATGACCCTAATGCCAAAATTCTGACCTCAGCCATAATTAGTATTTGGCAAAGGTTCACTATGGTTTCTAAAATTTTCGCAGAAAAAAAGATTCCTTAGAACCTAAAGATCACAGTCGTATACGTGATTCCTTGCAAAAATGATAAAAAAAAACCCTTTTCCAGCACCAGTTCTGGAGGAACATGTGGGCGGGACCGCTTGGACGAGCTTTCCAAATGATGCACTCCCGAAAGAGCATCTTCTGAGGAAATTCCTACTCCTCGTGAAAGATCTTCATTACCTACTTCCTAACGGAATACGGGGAGCGCTCTTCCAGTTAGCAGGGCATGGTCAAGAAACCCTGTAGGCTCTACCTGGCTCCGCCCACAATCTCTACAATACTGGTGCTTAAAAACGGGGTTTTCGGGAAGTTTACACAGAAATATGTATGCCATTGTGATCAGAAGCTTCTGGAGATTTTTTTAATGTGGAAAGCTTAGAGGGATTCTTAAGGTTGGACGATGCCATAGCTTGGAAGGGACGAGTTTTCTGGATTTCAACTGATGAACTCCACCCATCTCAACATCCATCCCATTTCCTGGCTTTGACGACCCTCTCGGATAAAAAGCAACACCTTTCGCTTAAAAACCTCGTTTTTCCTGGGTTTGTGTGCAGATGTACCCTTTTCTGGAAACACTCATAGATCCCACATAGGGCTACATCCCTGGATAAGGTGTATTTCTCAACCCCAAGGACATAAAACCTGCGACATAACGATATATTCGCATAAAATTACTTCCTCTCCACCGGAAAACACATAAAATAAGGCAATAATAAGCTTCGTTGGGAAGGAAAGGGGAAGAGGAAGCACTCATGGCAGTAACCACGGCAATTGCAGGTTGGGTAGCTATTTTTTCGTACACATGTGCACGAAGAGAACTTTTCGTGCACATGTGCACAAAAAGAATTTTTCGTGCACATGTGCACAGTGAGCAAATCAAGTTCGTGCAATATTTTGCACGAATAATTTTCTCGTATCCCTTTTTGCGTGGACAACACGTAAATTTTCGTCGGACTATGTGCAAGGGAAATGAAGCGTAATGTTTAACCGGCAAGAAAAATCCAAGCAGCATACGGCTTGCTTTTTTGGAGAAACGTCAGTGAAGCGTGAACAAATTGCAACTCTAAAACCGAATAAATGTCAGCGCTGCAAACATTCCACGCAATTTTGCAGACAAAACGAAACGCAGACACGAGGGATAGCCCAGCATCGCCTGCCTGAGTCGTGCTGAAAATGAGAATGGCTGATGTGGTTGTTAGTGGTGTGGCCTGGAAGCTACTTACTGGGCCCCTAACGACCGCCATACACGCTACCATACGAGGCTAATTACGACGCGGCAGGCCAGATGAAATAAGCACCGGACATGCTACCCACCTTTGATGACGTCATTTTTTAGTGGAATGGGGTGGATTAATGGCCGATGCGTGCGTGCGTGCGTGAGGCGTAAGCACTTTAGAAGTTCGCGTCAGAGCTTCTAGTGTTGGCACGAGGAAGGTTCGTGCTTGATGTACTTTCCACAGGCGTCATTGTTTACGCTGACTACTCCGTAATGGTCACGCACTATGGGAAACGCACGCACGCATGCATCCACAACAAATGGCACATAATAGTACTGAAATCTACTCAGGACGTCCTCCCCTTCTGAGCTCTTTACGCTGCTGTGACATGGGCTATAATATTATGCTTTGTGCTTACTTTTTAATTGTGCTAATGATCTCCCATCTATTCGATTAAATCCCCTATAAGCTGGACATAATCCTGGAAAAACCCTGGGAAATCTTCTTTCAAAATTTCATTTTTCTTCTTCTAGGTAACTTTTTCACACTTGTTCACTGTGCTAACCGTTCGTTTACCGCACTACTTTATATGTTCATTGCTCCATCCGAGGCCACAGGCATCACAGAGATTACCCATGGTAAAAAGTGCTAACAGCCTCCTAACCTACCCATCGTTTACACAGGCACCAACGCGTTTATCTTGGGTTATCTCAATGGTTCATCTAGAGGCCACATGCATCATTGAGGTTGCCCATGGCAAACTTGTTAATAGTCTTCGTATCCAAGTTTACCCTGGGTAATCCAAATGGATCATCCAGGGGCCGCATGCATCACAAACATTACCCAGGGTAAACGCGTTCACAGTCTCCTAATCTACCGACAGCTAATATAGACCTCAGCAAGTTTACCCTGGGTTATTTCAATGGTCCCTCTAGAGGCCACATGCATCATTGAGGTTAACCATGCAAACTTGTTAATGATCTTCATATCCACGTTTACCCTGGTTAATCCCAATGGATCATCCAGGGGCGGCATGCATCACAAACATTACCCAGGGTAACGCGCTCACAGTCTCCTAATCTATCGACAGCTAATATAGACCTCAACAAGTTTGCCCTCAGTAATCTCAATGGTTCATCCAGAGCCCATATTAATCATTTAGGTTACCCAGTGCAAGAGTGTTGCCAGTCTCCTTATTTACCCATCATTAACACATGCGTTAACACGTTCACCCTGGGTAATCTCTAGTGTGCATGCCGAGCTCTGCAGTTTCGACCGTGTAGAACTAGTTTTGTAAACATGAATACTTTCTAAATTTGCTTCCTTCTGGCTTGAGTAGGTTTATGGGTAAATCTGAGAAGTCCCAACACGTTTACCTTGGGTTATCTCAATGATTCACTTAGGTGTCACATGCATCACTGAAATTACCCAGGGTAAACTTTCAATACCACACAAAATCACCTATCGTTGGCAAGAGCATCAATGCTTCTACCATGGGTAATCTCAGTGATGCATCCAAGCCCAGGAGCAGGACCTGGATATATCATTGTAAGGATGTGTATTCTCATGAGCATGGGTAATCATACCCAGGGCCTAAATGCATCATTGAGGTTAGCCGGGGTAAACCTGTTAACGATCGGTGAATTTGTGTGCCGTTAACCCATTTGTCACAGGTACGTGATCTCAATGATTTATGCGGCCCCGGGTTGGCACACGCGTCAGGTACGTACGGGTAAAGATATTGATGAGTACCAGGTGGAGGGTAAATTTGAATGCCTTAACACGTTCACCATGGGTAATCTCAGTGATCTGGTCCTGCAGATTAGGTTCATGTGCAAGGACCGTAAGTCTTTCATAAGAGGGCGATATAAGAACTACGGGAAAATTCCAGAAATGTAGCATACTAACGCGAGGAAATAAAATTCCCATAACGTGACCAGAGTGGATGAGGAAAAGTTGCATTGGAAGTTGAACAATGGGGAAATGGAAAGTGGAAAAAGACGATATGAAATAGCTGTCGTCGAGCGCAATGACGTGGGAATTTCCATTACTGGAAATGGATGATTTTGTTCCCTTCACGAGGTGCTCATGTGGATGTGTTGAAATTCGCGCAAATGCATGCCAAACCTATACATTTCTAAGCAGTTTGTCGTGTGAATATTCTCATGTTTCAGCCTTCGAAACGCCACTTCCTCCAGGAGAAGGCTCTGAGGCCCCAAAGATCATTCCAGGAAGGAAAATTTTCCAATAAAATAGGATTAAGCAGCAGATATAGTTAAATTTGCCAAAGTAGGCATAGCTCAGTGCTATGGTTCCGGCACGTCAACAGGCACCTCATTGTGGGCGAAGCATACCCAAACACTCCGCATAATGTGCAAAATTGTAGAGTCGGACAAAGACGCGTAGGTTTGCTAAGGGCCCTGCAACGATCTTCTACGGATCTACTTGTTTGCGTGGCGTTAACACGTTTACCTTGGGTAATCTCAATGATTTCAGTGTCCTAGACCCGCTCGCACGCGCTGCACCACCATATGCAACGCGGCACTCTGACTGTCTGCGCTTCACCATATTTCATTGTTGTCATCACCCTTCAATCCTGTCTAATCCCACAGCTTCCTGTTCTAACCTGACCGAACAGGTTATAAGGCACGTTTACACAGGTCTAGACCAATGGCGTTCTCTGGGGCCACATGTGTCATTATGCTTACCCAGGGTAAACATGCGAACATATCAAAAATTTACCTATTGTCAACGCGGGGTTCAACACATTTACCCTGGGTAATCTCACTGATACACGCAAGTCCTGAAGGGGTGTGGAGTAACTTCCCATGTGAGGTTTAAAGTGGTCTACAACGCTTGCGAGACGACTGTCGGCTCTGACGCGACCGTCTTGACCCCATGCCAAACCAGAAAATCAATACTGAATCAAACCGCATGCCAATAAAGCAAATGCCGCAATCGAGAAGGTGCTTGCTCCTGAGCTAAGGTGTTCTGTGAGAATCACACTTATTGACTACATAACATAGAAGATATCCCCTTGAAACCCCGTGCCATCAATAAAATCCAACGACAAGCCACCTTACAACCATCATAAAAACATGCAATAGAGTCACGTAGGATCTTTCGGCGCACAGATGCACTAATATGCACGCAATTCAATAAAAAGAAACATCACTGCGACGGTTTTTGCTATGCTACTCATACTTCAAATGGTGTAAGTTGGCGTGTTGTCACGTATGTGGATCAACTTGGTTAAACTGTATCCAGTGTAGTGTTCCATTTTCAGGATATTCAAACATCCAAGAAATGTTGCAAAAGCTCATGCATGGGTAACCATGGTAATTCACGTGAAGTGTCCAAAACATGTTGCAGTTTATGGCTTCCTCAGCAGCAATTCCCAAGGGGCGTGGCCTAAAGCTACCGTATCCACTAATGACAGTTAAATAATATGAAAACATGTTAAAACCAGTTGAACAAGTCTCAACTGGTCAGGCTCTTCGGTATAGTAAGCTGGCATGAGCCTAGAAGCAGAGCGTTAACGCAGACTCAAGTTCGTTAAAACGTTAACGCGGAAATCGATAAATCGTTAATCGATTGGTTCGTGTAAGATAAGCCAGCTACCGTTCATGTACAAATAACTGGGAAGGTAACCATTAACGAAATCTTCAACATAACGTTGATTCAGTGCTGACGTGACCGTTAATGTTAACGCGTTGGTAGATCAAACCGTTGAATCGATCAATATATCGATTGCAAAAATAAGCCAGCTGCTGCTCGACACTCACTCAGTGAAAGGTGCATCAGGAACGCAGCACGGACAGCGTAACGAGTACAAAACCTAACGGCATCTTCCCCCAGCTGCTGCCATCCTCGCCTCAGTTGCTGCTCAAGCTTCCATACCTCTAGCAGCTCAGGCTGCGTTTTTGGTGCATTATTGTCAGAGAATAAGTAAAAATATAAAAAAACAATGGTTTTCGCGTTCTACAGCCCACTATCGTAGACACGGTGGGTCCTGCAGGGAATAGTAGTGATACGGTAGCAAGGAATTGCGAAATAGCCCAATGTGCCAATTTTGGCAACATCATCTCAAGTATATCTTGTAGATCATATTCTCTCACAGAATTGCCTAAATGTTCGCGAATGTGTCACTTTTGAGGCCTTGAGCGATGAAATCGCATCGCGGCGCGATATCGTACTGCGACGCGATCGCATATTAATCTATGGTGTTTTTGTTCCCTGCAAATTGCCATGTCTTATTATCCGCGGCGTCGTGATGGCTAATTATATTACGTAGGGTTATTTCTGATTATTACAAATATGATTAGAGACAGGAAGTGGAGCATATGAATAATAGCTTCTGCAAAACAGACTAAGTGGGCGGAGCCTCCATGAAAGGCTGCAGAATTTTTAGCCAGGACCGGACAATCCTAGGGGAATCCACGGTTAAACCCTGTCGGATTAACCGTGGTCTTCCATATATGGGTAAAAAACGCCTTTGAGAAATGAGATTGGATTTAAGGTATTCCACAGCATGCAACGGTTTTAGAAGCTGCACAAATAAGAAATTTTGAAGAAAGGGAAAGAGAAAGACAGAAATGACCGGATGATCGGGTGAAGAACGCGTACCTCGGCTTGAAGTGTCTTCTGGTGATGTATCCACGTAGATGACTCTGGATTCGTACGATTTGCTCGGCACGCCAGGCGATTTTCTTCGCCACTGAAATAATTGGACGAGTTTTCCGGTTCCTTACACGCTGATGAACCAAACAAATTCACAAACGCTGCGCACTATAATCTAATATGGTAGCGTGGGCATCCAGAAACAAGAATGTTACGTGACATTTGAAAAAAAAGCGCCTACAAGGGGAAAAACAAGGAGAGGGAAAAGACAACGGAGAACATGGAAAGGGAAAAGAAAACAGAGAAAATTCTTTCAAATGTCCTGAAATATTAAAGATTAAAAGTAATCAAAAATGTTGCTAGCAGGTCAAATTACTGTTTTCATATACTGTATATTTTATACAGCATTGACACTACTTTCTCTATTTATACTAGTACATTTTATAGTGACGCATCCTTTTATAACCATTTTTTTCCACGCACAGATTTAATTCTACCGTTAACCCAGGAATTTATCCAAGAGTATCCATAAAATACTGTAGCTCAATACTCATCCAGAATACTGTAGATTTCAAAAAATACCTTAGAATATTCCATAACGTCATATGATTACCCAAGACCCATAAATACAGGGCCTGGATGAATAACTGTGATTACCCAGGGTAAACGTGTTAACACACTCCAAATTCACCCATCGTTAACAATAACGTCAACACGTTTACCCTGGGTAATCTTAATGGTGACCCCAGGAAACTCCTCTGATCAAGACCAGTTGGAGTCACCACATGTTTGAACAGGTTAGAACAGGAAGCAGTAGCATCAGAAAAGATTGAAGGGTGATGACAACAATGAAATGCATGGAAGCGCAGATAGTCAGCGTGCCACGCTGCGTGTGGTGCAGCGCGTGCGAGCGGGCCTTGAGCACTGAACTCGGCCGTCCCCATTATTGGGATTACCCAAGGCAGACGTGCTAACACCACGGAAATTTAACCAGCATTGATACGTTGACCCTGGGTAATATCAAAGATGCATGCGGCCTCAGGAAAACCCAGTGGTCGAGACCTGTACGAACGCGCCTCTCCACCTGTTTGGACAGGCTAGAACAGGAAGCACGAAGACCAGGCAGGATTCAAGGGTGATGACAACAATGAAATGTGTGGAAGCGCAGGCAGTCAGAGGGCCGCGATGCGTGTGGTGCAGCGCGTGCGAGCGGGCCCTGAACAGTGAATTCGTCTCCAAGTCGTTCCAGGGAGTAACGCATGCTAGTCATAGTTTCCCAAGCTGCGCTGAAGAGTGGGAAATCATTCCAAAAACCTGTCATCCCCTTATTTATCCAGCGAAATACGGGAAAATTGTGCCAGTCCCTAAATGGTTAACGAGCGCATAACGTTAAAGTGGTTAAGGCAATGATGTTAGGGAACCTGTTTCTGTTGTCCTGAAAACTCTAGGAAAAACACCACTCCATAAAAGCCACGACAGAAATTTCTGGAAATCTCAGCACCAGAAGATATTAGACCGCTATAAGTTTATAAATACTCTTAATCCTCGAGCCTAGAAGTGCAACTGTGCCCAGTACATTGTTGACCGAATCGAATAATATTCGGAAAACCATTCGAATATTCGAACATATACAACAATGTGGGAGTGAATACCTTGCACTGGAATCATAGAACGACAGAGTGAAACGAGATTTTTGTTGTTTGCGCTTCGATTTCCTCACAATTCGCCCACCTCACAATTCATCCATCAAAACTCTCATAGAATTCAAATTTCCCCACGAAAATTTATAAAAACTCTTGAAATGAATTGCAATTAACGCAGAAATTCCAATATTCCATTCCCATGGCGAATTTTCCATTGGCAAACTTTTTCCCAGAAGTATTGCCAACGTCATTATATGAGCACAAGTAGGAGAAAAGAATGGGTAATAATCGGGAAGGTCGGCACTTCCTTGGCCTACGCGTTAGGCATCAAACATCAAGCAAAAACAATAAGAAAAACCTTTTTGGAAGGCACTTCCAAATCAGGATTATCCCCAGGGAAATCCGGAGCTCATCCTGACCCGGACTAATCCTAATGGTTTCCACGAGAAGAGCGCATTTCAACCGACAACACTGCTGAAAACAATCTGCTCTATCGTATTTCTGACACATGCCGTAGGGGGCGGGGCGAGCGAAAATCAGATTTACACCGAGCAAACATCGCCGCTGGCAACGGATTCTCTAAGGGTTTTGGCTAATTAGGCGAATGTCTGAGTTTGCTAGAAGGATAGGGGTTATTTTCACCCTGCAGACACGGTTAGGGTAACCCTGCCTGAACAGGGTTACTCAGGGATGCTGGAGTGGTGCAGGGAGAGTGGATGGAGGCAGCGTTTCCATCAAATTCTTTCAGAGAGTCCTCAATGCATTCGAAAGTGCCCTCACACATTGGGATAAAGCATCAGGGCAAATAAACATTTTCCAGGATAAAATTTGTCAGAACCTGAAAAATAGAGGATAACAGGAAAACCCCCAGGAAAATTCTGGAAATATATATGATTCCAAACAGAACGAGAGGCTCAGAAATCTCGTGCAAAATTTAAATAAATTACATGAAAAATATAAATCCTACTAGGATAGAGTAAAATTTAGGTAACTACAAGCATAAATAACTAAGTAGCTCGTTATCATGGAAGAATAATTTATTCATGCGAGGAATGTCGATTTACATAACTACTACTATATTCTGCGCATATAAGAATCACCTAAGCGGGCCAGCTGAAGAGTGCCGGCACACGCGCCGCGTCTCCCACGAGTCGCGGCAAACTTAGCCGGGCAAAACTGGACTGACGTTGACCTGATTTCACAACGGAATCATATATTGTGGAATAAACGCTTATTTTGCATCAACTTACTTCTAATAACTTATTCTTACTGCCAACGTACTGATACTAAATCACTGTTAAGGCATCATTGAAAACAAAATTCGCAAGGAAACTTCCTGTTATCACCAGTTCCTCAACCATTAATATAATTTCCTTCTAAAAAAATCCCCAAGGGCATCAAAAATGCCCTGAAGGAGCGCATAACACTGCTAATAAGCAGCACAACATGCTCTCACTATAATTGAAAATCTAATGGGCTTTTCTCATTCCGGGAAAAGCAGCCTAGGCTGTCCAGGTAATGAAGGGCCTAGGGGGCCTTAGCAGCCGCCAGGCCTGAAAAGCCTCGAAAACTCAGCCTGAAATGCACGGCATTCACCATGTACAGGATAACTACTACGTGGCAATCAGGTGTAATTGGATCCTTGTGCCGGAACACCGGCCAAGGATTAGATAGACGAGATAATTGGCGGAGCAATTAACAGACAAAGCTGTCCGAGCTGGCAAAACAAGGAAGTGCATGGATTTGGCGTCGGGAAACAGATCATTCCAATGCACTAGTCAGCCCGGGGGCATCATTGTGTGGTGGGGTTCACGAGCAATCTCATAATAGCTCGTGAACTTCCCCCGAACGGAAGGGTTTCCCAGTCTGGTAGTGCCCTAGCTCTCCACCACCCTGATGGAAAATCACCACTAAACAACGGGACTTCTGGCTGGAAATCCAGCATTCTCTGTGATCCGTTGCGAGTTTCCATAAAGATTTATTTATTTATTTATTTATTTATTTATTTAGTTATTTATTTACTTAAGTTTCCCAGGAACATTACATCACTTTACATTACATTACATTTCATTACATTACACTACATTACATTACATTACATTACATTACATGGCGATTTCCCAGTGCCCGTATCCACGTTCTCGCATTTTTCCTCATATTTTTCCTCTACCTCTTCAATTTTCTCCATGAAATCACACTTGCCCACACCCACACCAATTAAAATATTCAACCTTTCAAACGGGAAGACGAAAATAACCAGGTCGGAAAAAACCAAGGGGTCATGCGACCTATTGAAACGTTTAAAAATAAAACAATGCCATCATCTATGTATAATTTCTGGTATAAGAATAAAAGCGATAACAAAGTTTTCCCAGGGAAAAAAAGATAAACAGGTGGTAAACCTCAAGTCCAGGAACTAAGGGGAAAATCGACAGGGTCGGGCGTCCTTCTCGTTATAACACTGCCTCTTTCATAGGAAAAATACAGAATTCTAGTGGTAGACGAGCAGTTGTGCGAGAACTGGTCCCCAGTCCAACTACGCCGGTTCATCTTACATAGTACTGCCAATTTTACTCTTATAAATACATTGTTCTATGGCCCAGCTATCATTTTTCTCACTGTTCTGGTTTCTACAAAGTTATACTGCCGCTGGGGCAGCTGTGGGAGAACTGGTCCCCAGTCACATCAATCACACTAGGTCGGTCCATCCTACATACTACTGCCAATTTTATTCCCGTACATTAATCAATGGCTAAACTTCCCTTTTTACTCACTGTTCTGGGTTCTACAGTGTTCTAATGGAACTGGAACTACTGTGCGAGAACTGGTCCCCAGTCAAATTAGGTTGGTACATCGTACATACTACTATGAGTTTTGCTCTTACATAATAATCTATGCCTATACTACCATTTCGCTCACTGCTCTGAGTTCTACAATGTTATCCTTTAGATCGAGCAGCTGTGCGAGAACTGGTCCCCGGTCACATTAAGTCGGCCCACCCTACATGCTACTGTCAACTTTACTCATATAAATTATTCTGTTGTTAAACGACCCGTTTCCCTTAATTTTTTGGGTTCTACAAAGTTTTAATATAGCTTAGGCAGCTGTGCGAGAACTGGTCCCCAGTCATACTAGGTCGGTTCATTCTATAATGTAGTGTTGATTTTAGCCTTATATGTTGATCTATGGCTAAACTACCCTTTTCGGTTACTTACTTAGGTTTCACAAAAGTTCTAATCTAACTCGGATAGATATGCGAGAACTGGTCCCCAGTCAAAATAGGTCGGGCAGTACCACATTTTACTGCCAACTCTGCTCTTGTATATGAACCTATGGTTAGATGTCCCTTTTCGCTGGGCGTTCTGAGTTCCACAGAGTTCTACGGTAACTCGGGCGGCTGTGCGAGAACTGGTCTCCAGTCACATTTGGTCGGCCGCGACAAACTACTGCCTATTTTATTGTTCTACAGTGCGTTTCATAATTATAAGATCACCCCATAGTTTTGAGTTTTCAGGAGAACCAGCAGTCAGGGGAATTTCTTGCTATTTTTGATAGATTTCCCACTTTGAAAAAACATTGTAGCCAAAATTCCGTTCCAATACCTTTTACCCTAATGGTTTTACAAATATTTCTTACTTTTCACACCGTTTCATAATTATAAGATCACTCCATGAAATTGAACAATTTTCGGATGAAAAAATGGAAATCATGCGAAAGTAATAATACACAATTTCTCCACGTTTGTTAGCGATCTCGAAATGTCATCGAGGCATACTGGAAATAAAATTTGTTTACGTCATTGGGTAAGTAACACTTCAAGCTTGCAGGAGTGCTCGCTTCAAGTAATCGACTGCTCTGAACAGAGGTTGTTCGCGTCAATCCACCTGGAAAAGTGTTTTAGAGGTTGCAAATTAGGTTTGGGTCAGAAATACATGGTGGACAAGACAGGACTTCGCTCTTACGTGACCTAAACTGCTCCATCTTTCCGTGGGTCCAGTGGGTCGCACCGACGTTCTGCTACAGAATGTTGCTTTGTCGATGCCATTCATTAAGGAATGGCCGCATACGTGCTTCTGGCATCGTCTGGAGTTCTGTCGAGTCCATTCCGCATGCCACAAAAGCCTGTTCCTGCCTGCACGTGTGGCAGAATGCCTTTAGCGACCATGACACCTCACCGCCATAATTGCTTGAGATGAAGTTGACAAGATCCTTACTTAGATCTTGCCAGAGGCACTTAAACCTTGCATAACCATCCAAATTGGATTTGTGTTCAACCGAAAACACCGTCTGAATAAGCATTTCATGACACAATCCGTCAAAACGCAATATCGTCAACTTTGATCAAACTTCCGCTAGGTTCCTCACTGTGAATTTCAATCGCTACACCATAAGCGGGTAGATATGCTTCGGGGAACTTTTCACTACTTCTCTGGCAATGTTTCTACGACTCCTCTTGCCTCCCCAGACAGCTTAGTAGGCATTTTGGATCTCCAAATGTGACAGAATCCATTTCTTAGACGAGGTACTGCACGAAGCAGGTCTGAGAATTCGGCGTTTCTCACGAGCAGAGGCCGCGCAAAGGCGTCGAAAGCTCATAACAGATTCGGAGGCACCGGAGAGTGACATACAGCCTTGCCCACACACAAAACGAACCTTAGATCTGCGTACCAATGGATGGGATACTGAGGGTATCATTTTAGAGAGCTTTGGTCTGGCCTTCTTCGTCAGAAGAAGACAGACGACCAAGGAGCGTAGCTAAACCTGCATATTTGCAGCGTACTTACCCTCTCGGTCACGTAGGTGTACAGAATCAGTCTTCATTTTGAGCGAATTGCTTAATTTCTTGAAGTGATCTTATAATTATGAAACGGTATGAAAAGTAAGAAATATTTGTAAAACCATTAGGGTAAAAGGTACTGAAGCGAAATTTGGGCTACAATGTTTTTTCAAAGTGGGGAATCTATCAAAAATAGCAGGAAATTCCCCCGACTGCTGCTTCCTTGGAAAACCAAAAATTCGAGGGTGATCTTATGATTATGAAACGCACTGTATAATATTCTATAGTGAATAAATTCAAAGCAGGAAGCAGAGAGAGAGAGCGAAACAGAGAGAGAGAGAGAGAGAGGGGGGGGGGAGAGAGACGTCTGGATAAGAAAAGGAGAAGGAAAACACGGAAAATCACTCGCCAAGACACAAATTTTCCTAAATTTGGCAGGAGGCCGCACCCAATTCTCTTCATTGAGGTTCACTTTTAGGCAAACCCTACTTAAAATGAGAAATCGCCACTAAATATGGGTTGAGTTGTCGTTGATCTCGAAAATCGTGGTTATTACACGTACTGGACGTCGCTACAGAACCAGTGATTTAGTTGACGCATACTACTTGGCATATGTACTGGAAGTGGACCAAAAATTTGTGCCCACCCGCCTGACCTTCAAACTTGGAATTAGCCCACGTTTCTTGAAGATGGCAACACTCCCATGGGCAAAGATTACAAATCAATTGTCGCGAAATCATCCCGCGCCTGCCGGTACTACTCAAATATTAATTGAATTCTATAAAACGACTAAGAATAGGAATTCGAGGGCACTCTAGAGAGCCAATCGTGCCACCCTCCCCCTCCCTCTCCCCTCCCTCTCTCTAATTAAGAAGTAAGTACACGATTAATGACTGTGATAAGAGGTATTCCCAAATGAATGAGTTCCACTTCGGCAGCGTTCCTCACCTAATTCCTGTGTACGGGCAACTTCAGGGATCGAGACCTGCCCAGACGTGTCTCGCAGTGGCGGACGCAGGGGGGGGGGCGCCCCCCCCCCCGAGAATGGGTCGCCGAATTTTTGAAATTACATTACAACACAAATAAAAATCTTGTATTAACTTATTTTTATTTGTTTATTTTTATTATTATTTTTTAATTATTGATTATTGATTATTTATTGTTAAAATTAATATTTTTATTAATTTTATTTTCCGTCCGGGTCCCCAAAACGGCGGAGACCCCAGTTTTTTTCCCACGCCCCCCCCCCTCTCCCGCCCACTTTCTGCGTCCGCCACTGGTGTCTCGCTACCTGTTTGGACAGGTTAGAATACGAAGGAGGAGGATCAAACGAGAATGAGGATATCAATGAAATGTGTGGATGCGCAGACAGTCAGAGTGTCATGTTTTTTCAAGTGTGGGACATGCAACGGGCCTCAAACACCACGGTCCCCTGGGCTGAGATTCATAAACGCATAACCAGTCGAAACCAGGCTAGTAAACCAACTCTGACCGTCTGCGTTTCCTAATATCCCGTTGTCTATGAGTTTATCAATTGTACTAACCATTCCTGGTTTGCGAGATTAGCGTTCCATGAATCCTAGCCCAGAATGTAAAATTTCCGCCCTCACATAGGGAGCGATTTACCGTGGGTCAGGCTATTAGCATTAGGTCATGTTTACTAACGAAGAGAAGTAATTCAAGTGTTAATACGTAAAAAGAGACATGCATTATATATTTTTCGGGTGACATAGCTGTCATGTCATAGTTGCCTTGAAGGCAAACCAGGTAAACCAAGTGCGTGCGTGCGTGCGTGCGTCAAACGTGCGCGACGTGTAATTAAAGATGAGCAGGACGTAGGCCTTACGCAGAAGAGACGCATGCATGTGGTCCACGCTGCAAATACCTGAGTGCAATGCTCACCAATCTTCATGGACAATTTCCTGCGAGTGCGTGCGTACGTCTAACGCACGTCTAACGCACGCTCGCACGCATATGGTATGAAATTGCCGGCCTGTCAATTAATGGCCAAAGATAGTGGTGTTCTAGCCTTTTTAGCCCTCCTTCTCGCTCCAGAGTCAACACAACAGGTGAGATGAGTCGCCCTAAGATGTTATGGATTTAGAATCCATGGATTCCGAACGCCCTCCAAAACAATTCCAGGAAAAGTACATATTTGGAAGCAACAGCTCGTCACTGTCACTCAAACGGAGTACTTTTCTCTGTGTTGTTATGGCATCAAACATGAATTTTTTTCCTCTGGAGGCTTGGTTCGGCATGCGTAGTTGAGCAATTTGGAGAAACCAAATTATGCCTGAATAACAGAGTCGAAGCGGGTATTTTTGGAAAGATGTACTTTGGAACGTCGTAGTGTTTTTGTACAAATAACGTAAGATCCGAGGAAACCTATGATTCAGACTGAAAAGAGCTAGTGATCCGTAAAGATGGAATTTTCTAGGATTTCAAAAGAAGATATAGGGAACTGGTGAGGATATCATTTAAAATTCGGGACGAGGGTAGAATTACTAGGGTTACCATCGAGTACTGAGCTATGATCACCTAGCAGTAAGATTCTTCCTAGGGCCGCATGCATCATGTGTGAGCACCAACCAAATTTACCCATTGCTATAGTGTGTTTCAAAAGGTGCGGTAGTTAGGCAGACAGCAGAGAGAAAAAGGAAGAAGGAGAGTGTGCAACGATCGGAGAAAGATGGGATGAGAGATAAACTGCTGATCCGCACGGATACTCAACGACCATTGCGTTTAGAACACAGCCTTCACGCACCAATGATATTACCCAGGGTAAACAAATAGACGCCGGTGTTGGAGGTGGGTAAGTCTGTATGGTGTTAGGACGTTTATGCTAGGTAATCTTGATGCATGCGGCCTCAGATTGTAAAACGAGTGCCAACACGTTTACCCTGGGTAACCTCAATGATGCTCCAGGCCCCAGGTATCTTGAAATTTGTAGTCATTTCAAAATTATAGGTAGACCAAGACTGTAGGACTGTAGGGCAACTCACACCAGATGTGTGCGTCAATCATGCGTCGGACGCACGCATCATTTGCGAAGGAATTTCCTTGAAAAAATGGTGGATACGTTTAATGCATATCCTGGACCAAATGCCAAGAGCAAACCCATGCTTCTGAGCTACGTAGGAGCTGCGTAAGGGAGTCAGCTGTCTACCATTCATCATATAGACGCACGCACCTCCAGCGCACGCATCTAACATAAAATGTTCTTTTGTCGTACGTCAGACGCAGCATTTGCAGGTTTTTTTGTTTTTCATGAAAACCGGTCAATACGACATGTTTATCATCAGTGATGAGAACATGCGGCCTTTGCGAGGCTGTATACGCGTGCGTCCGAGCGTCCGAGCGTCAGCTATGCGACGGGCCATAGACGCACGCACGTCCAACGCACACATCTAGTATAAGTTGCCCTTGTCAGGCAACAAATAAGATGAAGGAAACCAACAGGAGTATAGTAAGCTTTCTTAGCCTCGCCTTGGAAATCTACTTAGTTTTTGGACAAATTTAACCAAATACTGAGGCAATAATCGCCAGAAACTGGAACATCCCGGCGTTATATAGCCAAAAATGACCTGAGGCCGCATGCATCATTGAGATTGCCCAGGGTAAACGTGTTAACACCTCCCAAGTTTGTCCATCTCCAGCATGGGCGTGAATACTTTTACCCTGGGTAATTTTAACGGTGAATACGGGATCTGGAAAGGAAGCTTCAACTAGCAGCTATAGCGCATAGGGAATATTGACATGGTGAACTTTTGGACAAATGCCATGTGCTCATGGGATCATCCACATGAAAACAATCAGCTGATTGCTACAGAGCTAAATGCACTACCATGCTGGAACAACATAAGAAACAAAAGGGCATGCACATGAACAGTAAATATGCTAAAGGACGATTTTTGCCTAATGCGTGACGCACGCATGTGTGACGCACGCATCTTTGACGCATCTCTCATGCATCCCGTGTGACTTTCACTTATGGAAGGTTTTGTGAGAGTATGAGATTTAGAAGCAAGATTTACTAGTAAAATTGAGACTAAAATGAAAATCGAAAAAAAATTAGTAAAAAAATCGAGTATTCGAAAAACAAAATATAAGAAAACAATCCTAAGTAGGAATAACCCAATTCAAACCATGGAAAAGCGCCCCAAACAAAGCAAAAATGCCGCGAACGCCAAAAAACTGCCATCAAATCAAAGGGCGTGGCCCAAAAATTCGGTGTTTACTTGCGGGAAACTAAGACGGCGAGGAGATTAACCTCGACGATTAGCCGGAGCACTTGAACTTCTCGGCGCCTTGCCCAAACATGCCAGCCTCAGGGGATTATTTTCAGCAGAGATCTCAGAAAAAACTGCCCCATATTGCTGGGGATCCTAGCTAGATAGGTCCTAGATCCCTGGGGAATCCATAGATTCGATCCTGGATAGGTGGTACTGTAGCTGGATACGTCAAGAAAAAAAACCTCATAGGCACCATAAAATACCAATGGGCTAAGTAGTCTTGAAAATCTATATGCACCAATCCCAGTGCCTAGCTGCCATCCATGGAAACTCAGCCCGAAAACCATGGATACCAAGAATGGGCATTGCAATTGTAAAAGCCAGTGAATAAGAGAATTTGGACGAGTTTCACCGGCACAGAAGTAATCAGCTGATTCAAATGAATACATCGAGACAGCCGGTAATTAGCGTATCGGATTAAATTTCCATCGACAAATGAAGTGCTCCAGGGAAAAACACCGGAATTCCCTAATAGAACAGCGTCTGCTGAGCGAAGAGCGCACAAATGAGATCAGAGCATTATTTTGGGAATGGAGCGCGCTTTCGCAAAGAAAGAGCTAAGGACTCACGTTTAATGACCATCCAAGCGCCGTATTGGGCTTTTCGCCAACGAGCTTTCAGTAGCCACGATCGCACTTTTTCGATGAGTTGTCGCATGTGTTCGGGGTCTTGGCGGAGCAGCTGAAATCCAGGAAAATTTCTCAATTTCCGGAAAAGAAAGAGAGCTGACCAGATGAAATTTTCGCCTTTTCTTGTGCGCGAACTCAGTGCTACATATTTCTTAGAACTTATATTTCTCGAAAGTTTTTCCCACAGATCCAGAAGATGCTGGCCCAATTCTAGAGTGCTGGAGGTCTTTCCAGAAAAGGTTCCAAAGATTTCCATTGAAAACCTCTCTGGAGAATATTTCATGCGCACATCTACGTAATTACCATATTCCGCCACTTTAGGGCCCTTTCAATAATTTGGCTGTGGGCGGAGTCACCCATGCGTGTGTATGCGCAACGGATGGGACTCGCATGTTCCAGACCAATTTACTCGCCTAACAGCAATATAGGGAGGACCTATAGCTGTCATGCAATAAGGATTTGCTGCAAAATCGCTGCCGAAACAAAGAGGTACGCCTTTACAGCGAATTTCATCCCATCCGCTGCGCATACGCACGCATGGGTGACTCCGCCCACATCCTATTGGTTGAAATGAGCTGTTAGGGGGGTGCAAAGTCTGAAGGCATTCAGAAAATTGCAACAACAATATTTTCCCCCGCTTTTCTCCGCTAGAACACCTAGAAACTTTCTAATAATAAGTCGAAAACGATGAGAGGTCGCAGGCAACGCTTAGCCCAGAGCTGCTACGCGTACGCACGCGTGGGAGGCTCCACCCCACGCCAAACTATTGAAATGAGCAAAATCAAATGCGAAAAAAAACTGCCATTGTTTGAGAATTCTATACACATGCAGGAATTGACTTCCTTTTTGCCGTAACATCTAGAATTTTACCAACAACAAGGGAGAACGCTGATAGTAAGGTAAATTATGCCAATACTGGCTGAACGATCGAAAGCGCCGCGCATACGCACGCAAGGAGTCTTGGGGCCTAACTATTGAAATGAAAAATAACCAGCGTGCAAAAGAGCCCAATTTTTCCGAAATTTTCATAATCTATAGAAATCCAAGGCTGTTACCTGGTCGAATTCAGCAAATTTTCCAGGCCTGAAAAACACTTTCGTTTGTCCAAACTTGTAGTCGATGTTGTTGAGGCCAAGGGCACGGAAGAGGCACTGGAAATTGGAGAAATGAACTTAAAAATATACGAAAACATGAGATTTTTTTTCACTTTTTCAGTCAATACAACGTCTGGAAAGCAGAATTTTGTAAAAAGACAAAAATCAAATTCGAAATATCCCAGCAATTTTGTGACATTCTCTCTCTTGCAGTACCCTACCTTGCAGAAAAGTCGCGGATCCAATCGAACCAAATCCGGTGGCAGTTGTCGCTGATACATGGAGTAGAGATCAGCAAATGAGGTCCTTAACAGCATACCATTAGTACAGTACCACGTGGCTACTGTACCTATTCACTACAGTACACCAGTAAATTCTCTGCAGGACCTTGCTCACCTAGATGGAAATCCTTTCTGCATCAACTTCAGCACACTGGCCATACCAGCGCATTTCAACTGCGACAAAATCGCCGCTCCGTCGCAAATTTGCGGACTCATCGAGGAATTTGGCTTGACGCAGCGCACGAAGTGAGTGCCCTGAAGAAATTTGCGCAAATTATGAAAATTATGTGGAATTGATCCAATGAGTTTTAGTGTAAATGCGGACCAAAAATTAGTGTGCCGGTAAAGCGATCCAGACAACTCGAAGCGGTTTTCGACGTTATGGTGACGAAATTGCCAGTACTTTTTTTCTTGGTAAGAGGTTTCGAAAAAATCAATAGTATGATGATTCAATTTCATCAGTTAACTTTAGGTCAGGATATCGGCGATGGAGCGCGTTATGACAAAAAAGCTACTAATAGCTTGGGAATATCTTTGTGAATTCAGCGCCGGGATTGAGAGGAATGCGTTGGACAGTAACCTCATACCCATGAGCCTTATAACCGACGGATAACAGCTGGGTAAATACAAGGCCGTGTGTGGGTAAACCTGGTGATGGGTGCCAGGTAAAAGGTAAATTTGTATACGTTATCACTGTCACCATGGGCAACCTCAATGATGCATCCGGGCCTGGAGCTACAGCTCTGGATCAGGACGCGTCATTGAGATTACCTAGGGTAAACGTGTTGAGACCTATGCTAGAAATGAGCAAATTTGGAGATGTTAAAATGTTTACCCTGGGTAATATCAATGATGAATGTAGCTTCTGATGAAGGTTCACCCTTGGGTCACTAAGCTCCTTTAAAGTTCGCATGCACCACTGAAAGCATGGGAAACCTTACTCCTGGGTAGCAGTTGGGTAAAGACAAGATCACTTTATGGGTAAACAAGTTAATGGGAGCCAGGTAAAGGGTAAGCTTGGTATGATTACCCATCAGTAGTAGCAGGGTAAAGACAACGCCACCTCACGTCAAGTTTGGGCAAACATTTATATGGAGGGTAAATTTTGGTAACCTAGGGTAATCTCAACTATTCGTGAGGGCTCGGAAGTCCTACAAAATAGTGGCCAAAAACTTCACTGCCACCACAAGCGGAGCAAGAAAAGGGATTTAAGGGAAAGTAGGTGTGCGATAATCGAGGTTACCTAGGAAAACCTGGGTGGTTTCATTACACCAGTGAAATTTGGGGTTAACTGTCCAACAAGACCTCTGAAAAAGGTCAAAGGATTTGGATTTCGTGGTATTTCCACAATAAGACCAGCTAGAAAAATTCCACAAACAAATTTTAGTTTTATTCCTGGATTTTTAAAGTGACCCGGTGTTTGCAGTTACCTGAGGCCTCAAACCCAGAGACTGCTATAGTCCTTTCTAGCTTTTCAACTCTTAACCTCATGTTCGTTACCCAAAACTCGTACGCATCATTGGAAGAGTTGGTAATCTCATATCAATGGGTAAGATTACCCAAATGTAGCAACTTCGTACAGCCAACGTCACGTACGGGTAAACATGTTAATAGGTGCCAGGGCCTGGATGCATCATTGAGGTTACCTAGGGTAAACACGTCGATGTACATGCTAACAATGGGCGAATCCATGTGAAGTTGAGACGCTTACCCTGGGTAATCTCAATGATGGCGGTCCCAGGTAAAGGGTAGGCTTAGGTAAGTTGGCATTTCACCATGGGTAACCCCAGTGACGCATCCAGGCCCGAGTTGCTATTTTTGTGGGACATTTAGTGACGTCTCCGCTCTTTGCGTCCAAAATTGCCCTTTATTTGCAGGAAAAAGAATCAATTAGAGCCTGGATAATTCCAAATGAGGTCATTTTTCCCTGGTGACCCTGGGTAAAAGAAAAATTCCGTAACGCTGAATTTGAAGGTTGACAGAAAATCATTTCTCCATGAGAAAGTACCGTTTCTAGGTATTTTTTACCGATAATCTTGCTTACTGCAGGAAAAAAACTAGAATTTCAGGAAAACTGCATGGATTTTCCAGGAATTACACCAAAGCTGGTAAAAACCAGACGTCCTTAATCATTCCCAAGAAATTATAAACATAGCCCAGGGACAAACAAACTTTTCCGCGCACATTATGAGCCTTCCAGAAAAAGGGCCCACTCCAATGAATAGTTTATTCGAAACTGGCTCTCGTCCCGTCATTAAAACGACCTTTTGTTTTCCACGCGTGACCACCTACCGTATTCCTGAGCTTCTCGAGCAACACCGTCAGCTGACTGCGGAACTTGCCGCCCACGCTCGCCGCTTGCAGTCGACCACCGCTCGATCGCTTACCCGGCGTGGGTTCGGGGGCATGGCTGCCCTCGAACAGGCTACGGATGAATGTGACGCTGAAAACGAGCAATTCCATGCCGTGGATATGTGATTATAGGGCTTTGTACAAAACGCGCTCCAGTCAACAAACCTGCTCTGTTCCACCAGGAACTCCAACGAGTTATGCAACGTGTCGTTGTTCTTGTCAAGGAATTGCCCGGTCTCATAGCACACGGTGCCAGCGTAGTGTCTGACAAGGAACGCTTCGTCTTCGCGGAGATCACGATGTTGACGTAGGCGAGAACGACGCGGACTCTGAACACACATGGCGGCAGTTGTCATTAGGTCGATATACTGTCGATGGAGCGCGCTTTCGTGCACGCCGTCACAAAACGCTTGGCCTTGGCCTATGAAATACTAGCTTTTCATAGATTTAGCTAGTACTAAAAGTGCGAGACGCGAAAACTCGTCCGCATCTTGCACCAATTTGCGAAATCATGGCCGCGCAGGATCATCGCCATCGAACCCCCCCCCCCTGTAAATTCCGGATTTTGAGTAGTACTTGTGGGTGGAGAGCTAATTATATACGGAGATACGGAGCTCTAGGAATAGGACACGCCCACTTGATGAAGAACTTACTACTATTCTTATCGAATCAAAAGCGTTTACAACTGGAACTACTGCGTTTGTCCTGCCAAAAGTGCGCGATTTCCCTAGTTACATGGCCAGCCAGGATATATTTAACCGTATTATCTGGTAAAATTAACTAGGCAGTTACCCATATCCTTACCTCCAATCGGAAATGTCCCTTGTTAGATTCATAGGCTGCCATGGTGTAATGCTGTGGACTTGGTCGAGGTAGACGAGCCTCTTCGTCGAGGAGGTCAAGGAGGCCGGATGGTTTTCTCTCGAAAAGCTCTGGAAGCGGAAAACAGATGTCTCCAGAAAAATATTTAAAGGTTTTTCTAATACGTCAACCTACCGAGATTTTCTACCCTTTAAGAGAGGTAAAATTAGAGGAAAATAAGCGTAGTCGAATACCCAGTCGTACGTGTACTCCCCTTTTTTTCAGGGGCAAAATATAGCTCATTTCAAAAACCTGGACTGGGGCGGAGCCACACGCACGCAACAACAGAGAGTTCTACTGTTTCACTCATTTTCCAACAGGGGAGAAAGTGTCACCAAATCATTTCACAGGGAACTCCAAAAAGCCGGATGATAGGGGCGGGTACCGCGGCGCGGCACTCTGGTCGTCTGCTGCAGCGGAAAATAACGACGCATCGATTTCCTCTGCGTCTCTGCCCGAGAGCCGCGCCGCTGATGTGTCCACCCATATCACCCGGCTTTTTGGAGTGCCCTGTAACTTTGCGAGGGTATTCGGTCATAGTGAAAAATGCAGCTGTAAAGAAGAAGCTCCGCCCATAGCCAAAAAGTTGAAACGAACTGTAAACCCCTTGAAAATCGAAATTTCAAGCGCAAGTTCAGGATTTTCGTTATACTGTAAAGGCTATACTCTCACCAATGCAGTCATGATTGTCCGAATATTCGATCCTAGGCACATCCAGGCCTTCCTTGGCGTACAGCTCCTGCTCCTGCTTCAGAATACGTTCGTTGAAGAAGTGTTGCAGCTTTTCGTTGCAGAAATTTATACAAAACTGCTCGAACGAGTTCACTTCGAAAAATTCTGCAATTGCACTACTTGCGCCGAACAATTGAATTCACGCAAAGTTCCATTAAACCTGAAAACCTACCAAACCCAGCAATATCAAGCACGCCAATGTAGCTGGCACTTTTCTCGAACGGAATCGATTTATTGATCCGAGCTACCAGCCAATCGAAGAGCCGCGAATACAGCGCCTTAGCTAGCGCATCCCTACCAGCAGCAGCTTCATAAGGCTTTAGTGGGACTCTGCAACAGAAACTTCGTAGTTTAGTGGTCCCGCATTGATGGATACTGTAGGCTAACCTGATTAGTGTGCCTTTAACGCCCCCTTTAGTGGCTTGCATGATTCGTGACACTAGGCCCATTTTCAGTTCAGCTACTTCCATTCCAAGCAGTTCAGCTGCGATGTTGAGTGACATCTCACTAGCTGGATCCATTTTGCAGCCGCCTAAATAGGGACAGATGTCATTTGGTGCGGCAAGATTTGGGCCAATGGTGGGCGCCCAAAGTGGGCGTGGTTCTCCAAAGTGAGCGCGGCTTCACCCCCCCCCCCCC
>JARK01001385.1:137149-155579 GCA_000688135.1 Ancylostoma ceylanicum
ACCGCCGGTCGCTAATGTTGGCGACGGCGGATCGCCAACATCGGCGACCGATTGCGAAATACCACAATCGATAGGCGCCGTTGCAACAGTCGCCAACATTGGCGATCGCCCGTCGCCAACATTTGCGACGGCGGCCGCCGATGTTGGCGGCCGCTGCCGCCGGCGACGGCGGCCGCCGCGACACCCCGCCCACAGTCGATGCGCACCGGCCTCACAGTCGCCAGCGACGGCGAATCGCGGTGCTATACTCCTCGAGGACTATAGCGGCAGTGTCACGCAGTCACGTCGTCGGTGTATGGGTTTCAAAGCGAATAGAAGGCGAATTTACACGGAAAGAAAAAAAAAAACGAATGGATGAATATGCCAGTCGTAGGATAGGGGCACCGCCAACATTCCGCACCAGTAAATTTCCTTAATCCTATGGATTGGCCACCAAAAATTGTCCTAAATCGTTTTGATCAATAAGTTTCGCTGAATTTTCAGATTCCTCCTGTCAAATCTACTCCGCTTCACTCATGTAGTGTCCTCCTCAGTCTATTTTGTACAAATGTTCATCGCGTACTCATTGATGATGATCTCGATGACCTACAACGTGCCAATATTTCTTAGTATGATTATAGGTAAGTATATAGTAACTCGTATTTTCTTTATGCTGCTTGAACACCACCGAATCTCTTCAATTTCAGGACATATTCTCGCTTTCTTCTTCCTAGGGCCGCTTATCTCCGTTCGAGAATACGAGAAATTAGGCGACTGCTGTGGATAAGCCAAGACTCTCTAGGAAATTGCAAAACTGCCTGCTCTTTCTCAATAAAAATTTACTTAATTTATTTAAACAACTAAAACAGTAAATGATACGACGTGAGGACACAAAGTGAGAGTGCCTCACGCCTATAAGTTAAAATAATGAGTTAAACCAATAAGTGACTAGTTTCGAACAACAAAATCTCCAAAATCACAGATCACTGGGAGTCCGGCTCTTCTACTTTAATTATGGGGAGTTCATCGGATTCAGTTTTGAACATTGGTAACTCCTCAGCATCCTCATTCTCCTGCTCATCGCAATCGTGTTCATCGCCAGAGTGGTCCGCGTCTGAGTGGGCAGTTTCTTGGGCCTCTTCTGTATGTTCCGGTTCTGGTTCGGGTTCCGGTGCCTTCAATTTCTCTTCTTCTCTCCTAGCAAATAGCTCATCTCGGCTGGGGTAATTCGTAATGGATACCTAAATAACTCGAAGATCGGGTTTGCTTCAATCCAACAACTGTTGCTCCATAAAGAGGAATGTGACTAAGAAGTGTTGGATGGAAACTGGCATTTTCTAACAATACCAATAGAATACACAGTGCGCGTTGATGGCGGTGACCCGTCGACAGCCTCGACAAGGATGCCCCGCAACCGTGTCGCACACGCCGGAATCGTTGTCGTCAGCCGTCGGACTGCTATTTCTAGGCGCTTTTCCTCCCAATTTGGTGATTTTTTTTTCAATTTTTTCATGTTTCATAACAAGAAGTAGCATAATGACAACAAACGACATCGATTCCGTCGCGCGCGGCGCGGTTGCGCAGCGTGCTTGTCAAGGCCGTGAATGGGTCACCGCCATCGACGCTCACTGTAGTTTGACCACAAGCACTATATTCAGGCGACAACAACGGTCTAAACACTGCAGAAACGAAATTTTCCCTAAATACAACAACAACAGTAAAATGAAACGAATTGGTGATAATTGAGAGGCAACCTATGAATTATCAGTTTAATTTGATCAAATTTACACCAAGGGATGTAAAGGAATGTTACAAAATAAACCGCATGTTCAACTGTTCGTCCATAGTGCTTTCGGTTGCTGGAGCTGCAGCGACAATGACTTTAGTGCGTATCGATTGCGGACTACTGAAGAGCTATTAGGAGCTGAGTATTTGTGCGAAAATAGGCGAATCAGACGTTCCGCATGCTAAACGCAGGACGCTTCAGAATTGTCAAGATGACGCGTCGTAATGATCATCGTCACTTACCACTGCGGCATTTTTTTACACTACGGTAACCCCTTCGGGTCGCATTCACACAATTTCTTTTTTGTTCTGTTACTGTTGTTCGGACTATTTCCCGCGGCGAAGCGCACTAGGCCTATGTTCTATTGACTACTTACCTTTTCCATGTTCCCCAGAATATTTTTCACATCTGGCAATGGATGATAGAGCCATGGACATGTGCAAAGCCAACCACTATACTGAAAAATCAGCATTATGAACATCTCTGGCCGTGAGAGTAATATCAACACATTCGCGACAATGTGCTCAACCGGTTGAGCACGCATGGTGCGACGTGTGGGACCGCGTGCTCAACTGGGTGAGCACGCCCTTTTCGCAGTTATATTTTTGTGAAGCAATCTTAATGAACAAACTTCTATACAGTAGTATACTAATAAATGTTCAAGTGATCTATGCACGCGATGGGCAGAGCAAACACCTTCTCACACTTCTTTAATGCGTGGTTGAAACTGACAAGTAAAAGAACAATTTATATGAAGATTAACTTACTTACTTACTACCTCTTATGCAGGTGAACTTCATGAATTAGCTTCAAGCTCGTGCATATTTGCGTTTTGGTTTGTCTCAAACTCGCGCATTTTCGAAGTATTATGCAGCAGTGGAAAAATTCCTACGGCGTGGGACCACGTGCTCAAGCGGTTGAGCACGGGTCCTATTTGTGCAAAAGCGCGTGTGTCCCACGTGACACACCATGCCAAAGGCGTAAGGTCGCGAATGTGTTAAAAACCCCTGAACACTTACCCGTTCGGTTCGGCTGAACACTTTGATGCTTGAGGCATCTAAGCCATCGTAGGTATATTTTTGAAGCAGCTGGTGATTGTCTACCAACCAGATATGTCCAGCGTACTCTGTGCTGTCCAGATCGGCATAACGAACCAAGAACGTTCCTTTCTATAAATATGAAGCAAAAGCTCTCGAATGGTTTGTTCAACCTACGCCTTAAAAAACAATAAAGCGAGGGTAAACCAATAAGGTAAAGGTAACCTTCCTGTTATGTATAGTACCAGTTCTTCTTAACAAAAAGAAAAAAAAAACAAAAAAAAATCTAGAAAAAAAACTAGGGAAAATAACCCCACCGGAAACGCCATGTTCCTTTTCTTCTGTTTCAATAACTCTCCATGAGTAAGTGGAGGTGGAGGAGCGTCGGGATTTGCGTCAGCTTGCTGACTAGCCTCTCCGTCAACGCCATTTTCGCCTCTCTTGCGTTTACCGGTCCTAGCAAAGAAAAAGAATAAAATGTAAATTGGACGACTTCCACTACAAGATTCCTAACCTCCTCCTTTTCGTTCCAACATCATCCTCTCCTTCACCTTCTGCCATCTTCGCTTTTCGCAGTCGCCTTTTCTTTCTTCCGTCCTCCACATTACCAATCGTTTTCTGTTCATCAGGATCAACAGGTTCTTCCTTTACGATAACATCTGCAAACATATTAATAAAGTAGCAGTAAAACGACGCAGAAATGTGGCAAAAGCTGCTTACTTTGGAAGTTCATGTTGTTGTCATAGACTACTGGAGGCCCCTGCACATATTCCATAGGAACGGGAGCGTATGCGAACTGAGCATGTTGCACTGGTATCTAAAAGGATACTAAAAGTTCAATCTACAGTAGGTGTCGATGGTTGTGGCCCTTCCGCGGCCTCGAAAAGTACGCGACGCGACCGCACCGCTCGCGCAGGAATCGTCGCCGCAGTGGCAAATCTGGGGGTTTTTTTATGGTTTTTCATCACATTTGATGTTAACTAATAAGAAAAACTAACTAACTATCAAGAAACCCCATAGTTTGTGATCCCGGAGGAGACTCCTGCTCGAGCTGCGCGGTCGCGCCGCATGCTTCTCGAGGCCGCGGAAGGGCCACTGCCATCGACGCCTACTGTACACAGGATGAATGTGCGCGTCACACGCTCGTGACATAGGGAAAGAGCAGCGAGAAATTTGTGGACAAGTTTCCGTGACTTGCTGTGATTCAATAAGAGCTCAGCCATCTGGTAAACTTGCGTCCACGCTTTCATACACTTTAACAAACCCACTAATCTGAACTAAAATGAGGAAATCACTCACTGGACGTCCATCTTGAGTGTAAACAATCGTTCCTTGAGGTGGTAGGTGAGGCACCTCAAAAAATCTCTTGTACATCCACTCCAAGAATCAGTAAAAGAATAATTACCTGTCCTGGTTGAGGAATATACGCTGGCGCTGGCGGTGGTGGTGGAGGAGGAGGAGGCAACTCTCCTTCATACGGCACATATCGCACCGGCACGTTCGCATATTGTACTCCAGGTCTCATGGGTATGCGTTGAGGAATTAATGGAGGTTGTATTGGCACTCCAGACGGATACCGCGGCTGCACAACCATATGTGGCGGGAGTCTTTGAGGAATAGGAGGAGCACGAGTGGCAGTGGCACGTGGAGGTAGCACCACAGAGTACGGAACATTAGAAGGTGGAACATTCTGCTGAGGGTACACAGGTGCTCGAGCGTAGCACTGATTGGGTAATGACGGAACAGGTTGTGGAGCTCTGTTAGGGATTTGAGATGGTGGAACGGGGCCTCTTCGGAGAAGGTATTCCTTCTGGTCCTGTGACAAAGCCCCCGGAGCCAGGAAGTACTGCTGCCGTTGCAGAAGATTTTGTTGGTACTGAAAAGCAAAAACAATCGCAAAAGCAACCTCAGAAAATGGACCTTTCATAAATTAAAAAAAAAAGAAAATTGCACCCCAAAATTGCAATGAAATTTAGCAAAATACATCCATACTGTCAAAACCTACATTAGCATACACAGTAATGAGACAAAGCGATAAAAAAGAAAGTAAGATAAGAACGGGAAAAGATGATAATAAACTAAAATTGGTAAAAAATCGTTCTTGAATGCTCACCTGCCGCTGCGCTGCCAAATACTCTTTGCTTGGAACACGTTGAGGTTGTGAAGGAGGCTCCTCTTGTTTGACTGGCACGAGTCTGGAAGGCTTCTCAGTACTTTCAGCCTGAAAGCACTGCGTGAATCGGATCCGCGAAAGTTTGTCAGAGCATCACGACGATGGAAACAATGAGGCACAGTGAGCATCTATAGACGTGCGTTTTTCGCGGGCTCGGGAAGCATGCGTCGCGACCGTGCCGCTCGCGTTGGAATAGTTGCCGTAGTAACAAATCATAGGGTTTTTTATATTTAGGCAATTTTTTTTTGATTCCTAACATCAAATAGGATGAAAAACTGTCGAGAAAACCCTATGATTGTATGCTATACGGCGTCGACTCCAGCGCGAGCGGCGCGGTCGCGCTTCATGCTTCTTGAGTCTGCAAAAAAACACACTTCAACCCACCCTCACTGTGTCTGCTCTTGAACGCTCTCTATGTTTTCCTTTCTTTCTTTCTTTCTCTCTCTCTCTCTCTCTCTCTCTCTCTCTCTCTCTCTCTCTCTCTCGCTCGCTCTCTCTTCGTCTCTTCCCATCTCCCTGCCCCTCTCTCAATACAATGCTATTCAGAATTTCGCAAAACGCGTGGAACTCAACTCCCAATGAATCTGATGGCTCGAATAAGGCTTGAACAAGTTTAGCCGTTTGGACATGCATGGGTCCTGTGGCGTAAACTGAATCCATGGTCATACACTGTGCGCTAGACCAAAAGTGACAAGGAGCTGTGAACTGGCGCGTCGTTCGATGAATTTCTCCACACTATAAGTCTGGAACCGTGTTTTTCACGGTGGTATTTTCGAAGGTGGGTGATCATTCTGTGTTTTTAGGGATGTAATCGTCTAGCAAGGCTTATTATTACTCTTACTCTTACTCGCTGTAACTCTTACTCAGTGTAACAATGTCACAAAAGTTAACGAGAATGACCGTACAAACAAACATTTGATTACGAAACGTTACCTTATTGACAGCATGTTGTGAAGACGTCGATGATCCAGCGCGTTGGGCGCCTTCTGCGGATTCGTAGAAGAACGAAGCGGTCTGAGGGTCGAATTCCCGATTCGTCGATAAGTATCCCGGGGTGTAGTCGTCGCCCTTCTCCGTCTGGTCGCTTTCCGACATGCTGAAGCACGGAGTGAGAGAGGTCCAGAGCATAAAACGCTAACAAATACGAAATAGAACTAACCGCTCGGCCGACGGGTCCTCCGACCACATTTGCCACGAGGACGCGCTGATAAAATCCTGACATCCGCTGACATGTTGGATGTGAGTAGCGACAGGTTAGAACATGGAAAGATCTGTCAGTGGCCAAACAGGTCAATGTCTTGTTAATTACAAGGCTCGCTTCACTAAGAGAGATAGCTAGAGAGGCATAAGAGAAGCAAAGAACGCAGGAAAGTGCACTGTAGTTTGAAAGATAGGCGAAACGAGCGAATAGAAGACAGAAGTTCCCAACTCTGGTCACTTTTAAAACATATTATGGAAATTCTGAAGCAAATATACGGGTTATCAGTACCACTTGCTATCAGTACATGCATCTAACAACAGATGTTCATATCATCAGAAAAGATAATAGATCTGGTTAATTTTTCTTCCATTCGAACGTGGCGAAAATCCTTATCAAGGTCTTCCAATGGTCGAGGACTGCAGCTCGCGCAGGACCACTCCTTAAAGGCAGCACCCACGGAAATCCTCAATTTCGAAGTGAGTCGTTCTTTGTGTGGTCAGCTGCCAGGCAATCACAGTGGTAACTTGAACATAGAAAAAAGCGGCCTATCTGTGGAGATACCGCCGGGGACACAGAGCCAAGCGTGGCCATTTTGGTGTCCGCCACGCCACTTTACGCCATTGATTTGGTATGCTACGAGTGGCCTAGCCTCATGTATGGTCTGGTAGCGCACACAGGGCCCATGATCTGACATTGTCCGCAACTACGACCACACTTGTTTCCAGCGATGGGAGAACGCACAGAATTCCTTTTGAAGAAGATGGATGCAGCACGCCAAAATAGAAGGAATGACACCAAATTCACATCAAAACATAATGAAGTAGGCTTAGAAATCAAGCGGACGTAATTGCGGACAATGTCAGATCATGGGCCGTATGCTACCAGACTGTATAACGTTGTATAAGGAATACTGTACAGTGTAGGGTATGGAATGCGCACCATCCATAGAATTTCGTGACGATACCCGTGTATACCCCTAGCGGGAAACTCGTCCGCGCTGTGGACGCGTTGGAAATAGCGCCTTCGTTTCACGCCTTCCGGCGTGTTTCACGCTGTTTCATCACTGCCTATGAGTTCATCGTCCCTGAAAACCTTGAAATTCAGCGAAATCTTCAACACAAGAATTTCCGTGGGTGCTGCCTTTAATAACGTTTGATTCGCGTGCTTCCTTTTGTAACCTGTCCAAAAGGGTGGTGTTACGCTTCTTGACCAATAAAAATTCCTGTTGTTCTAGCTTCTGCAATTATATTCTTACACTTATCGGGCACTAGATTTCCCAACAGAAAATTGTCTATTCCAAAAATAAAAATCATAAAAGAACTTGCACCCCACAAGGGGCACCACCGTAACCCCGGCGCCTTCGCATCTAAGTTTTTGCGTTGGAGCGCGATATCCTAGCCAAATAGACCCGTCGTTCCTTCTGACGGGAGGCGGTCATATGGCGCGATTCTTCGGGTGGCACTAAAGACAGGCTGGATCTGGGACGCTATCACCACCCGAGTTACGGTCACGCGTCGCGGCTTGGCTATAACGAACTCTCGAACAACTCGACCACCCCGCCATAATCATCTCAGGACGCAGAGTCCAGCACGACGTGTTCCCCGGGTCAGAGCTTAAACGAAGCCCTCACCCAACATTACGAAGCCTTTTCGAATGTACAGCTTGCAAAACCACCCCGAAAATCTGTAGAAAGGTTTAATTTGGTAAAATTATTAGAAAAAAAAATCATCGTAGCATTGTCGTCGACTGGTTTTGACAACGGGGTTCGAGCCAAGACCGAGTTCATAGTTCAAACTATAATCGAGGAAATCTACGGAAAAATCGATGGCGGCGTCCCGTATGGAGTGAATCATTGCGGTTAGGTGGACGAGTTGTTCGCGGACTCGTTACAGCCAAGCCGCGACGCGTGACCGTAACAAGGGTGGTAATAGCGCGTCCCAAATCCAGCCTGTCTATAGTGCCACCCGAGGAATCGCGTACGACGACCATACGACCCATACCCCCTTCTGACTTGTTTCGCTAAGTTTTTCGTTCAGCATTTAAGTCTTCAGTTGTAACAGGCTTTTTCAATTTCGACGGTGTTGAAGAATCGAAACGCGCATGTATCGAAAAGAGTCATTTCACAGCTTCAGACGGTTTTTTTTTACTTTTGTTATCCTGTGTGGTGAGTGTAGGTACACAAATGGTACTCTACTCGACGCGTAATTGATGCAGACTGTCGGAATATCGCGCCGACTGCAAGTTAGCTATCGCAGCGATCGCCCATGGCATACCACTCGAAGGAGGTCAGACCTCGATGGCTTAGGTAGGCATGAAATCAAAATAGTCTCCTCACTGGCAGTAATAAAGAGCTCCAATAGTAAGCTAAAAACTTTTATTCAATTTCGATAATAACAACCAATTAAATAGTGAAGTTCTACTATTAAAAATTGGAACTGTAAATTAAACCTTGAGGGTATTCTCCGTATGCAAGCAATGAATTGAAATTTAGTAACCATAGATGTAGCAGTAACACTGGGATAAATTTAAACCAATTAAATTAAAGAATATGAATTACTTCTAGTGCATATCTTTTGCAGAATAAATTTCGGTATTTTCGGTAAATCTTCATCAAACCTCTTCTTTGGATTGACGATCACTTCTGTTTTCTTTGAATTTTTAAATGTTCACTTATTAGAAAATGGGGGAAGAGGGCCATGTCGAGTGCACCTATCACAGCAGTCAACAACGTAATGTCATAGTAGAAATGAAGACCTGGAAATTCTCTGGATTATATAAAGAAACAGCTATAAAGAGCAAGATGAATCCATGAGTAGGCTACAGGTGCAGAGGTTGTTAATCGTTAAATCAATAAATCAATAATAGTCAAACGACATGAAAAAGAGAGCGTGCGATAATGTTTAGACAAGCCGAAACGGTAAACTTTGTAGTTAATGGTGCAGATAACAACATAGATGAATGGTAAGTGATGAGCAAAAAGTCGGGGAACAATTCTCGCCTGACATCAACTCACCAAAGTATAAATCCACCGACAGGACAATCATTATCCAGAACAAGACATCGAAAATTGCCTTCAGGATCTGGAAGAAATTGAAGTACAGCAACATATCTCTCTTGTAATTTAGTAGACACAATGAACTACAAACGGCCGTGGGCAAGGTGCTGGAGCGGCGCAGCGGCGCGGCGTTCTTGGGCAGAGACACAGAGGCCGTGCATGCTGGCTCTGGTTGTCTGCTGCGGCATGCCACTTGAATTCTGCGCTGCTGGCAGAAGCAGACAAGCAGAGCCTCTGCGTCTCTGCCCAAAAACGCCGCGCCGCGGTCCCTCCCCTTGCCTATGGCCGTTTGGAGTTCACTGTATGGAGTTCACTGTAGCTATGTGGGCTTACCAAAAAGTAACCGCAGAGTTGTCCAAAAGAAAAGGATAATGTAAGAAATGCAACCATCTTCAGCAAGCATCCGACACAGCTCAAGGATGCAGAGGCACAGAGAAGTCCCATGAATTTGATGGGAATTCCTGCAACGATTTTCTTCCATTCCAGTGTAGTCATTTGCTTCCATATGACACTAGCAGGAGCCATAGCGAGAACTGGTCCCCACCGAAGAACGTGACTCACATTCATGTGGACAAATGACTGACAAACGAAAGATTGTGCGGAGCCCTCTGTGTAGCTTTCCAAGGCTTAGGGAAGGCATGATTGTGAACTAATTTCGCCTCGGGAGTAGTTCTCGCTTGAAAGGAAACACCTGCTCTCACGCGCACCTGCTTTTGTAAATGTGGGGAAAATGAAGGCAAAGGTCCATATTGTCCAGGAACACTGCATGAACACAAAAGCGAAAAACGTCCCTCGAACAACATCCTGAAAACGTTGCATCCGACGCTACTAACTTTCCGACCGAAATTGCTCACCAGATCGGTCCTGAATGACATAAAAAATGAGACTTCCCGGAGAAACAGCGTTAGAGGTGTTACCTTGGATTGGTCGTGATCTCATGGGCTCTTCGACAGCAATAGAATAGCCGGACATTCCTTTTTACATGAACAACAATTTACTAGTTTCGGCTTATCCACGATATCGCCCTATTGAATACATTAATTGGTATTTTTTGGTGAAGCTCATTACTTCAATTGAGCGCACTTTGGGTAGTTCTTTTGAAATGTAATAGTCAGTTAATGTGGGCATTTGTTTGTTCAGCAATAAAACTACTCTTTCTCAGCAAAAAAAAATTCAAATTATGAATAGTACACATTTATGATGATCGACATATTGTAATACGAAGGATAAATGGATCAACGTCCATCCTACCAGGATCATTTCGGAATATTTTATCGATCACGAAGGCATTGAAGACCTGACTGGCTCGCGACAAGGAATAAATCACTCAGACCATTCAAACAAACCGTCGGAAGGACCGCAGCAGAAAGAGGTTTTGACCATGTGATTAAGAAGCGAGAGACGCAGAAATGAAAAGATTAGGAAGGACCACAGCAGGAAACTGGAAGAGTAAAGCAGGTCACTCGTCGTTATTTCCGGTTTTGTGCTGCGGTTCTTCCGAAGATTTGTCTGAGTATGTCTGTGACATTGGCTGGATAATTTTAGAAAAAATTTCTTGTTGTGCGCTGGGGCCTACCGATGACTGGTTTAGAGACAAGGGACGAACATAAATTAGGTGCACTGGTGATAAACAGTCCTTTCCTCATTAACAAGTGAAAAGATATGCAGACGAATTACGATCAACTGGTTATAAAGGGCAACTGGTGTCCAAATATGCCGCAGTTCAAAACCAATGTGATCTCCTGCTTCTGTTGTCTTTGTGTTATTTTAGGAAAAAGCGAGTTAGTTTATACACTCGTCTCAGTCTATAGGGTTTTGCTTTCCGCAAGTTTTAGTTCTATTCATTCATCACACCAGATTTTATCCCTATGTCTTTGTGGAAAACATTGCACATATTTTGGGCTGGCGAAGTTTGAAAGTACAAAATTGGGTGCATGATTTCCACTGCAAACAATGTTCACATTGTTCCCATCCCGTTCAGCTCTTTTATTAGGAGTTTTCTTCGGATTTTTACGTTGGATGTTTGATTGCCGTTATCGTCAAGATAAATTATCTTACAGATTACTGAGTTTACCCTACATTTCCTCATGTGAAAAACAACAAATTTATCTCATCGTCCGATCTATTTCCTGCTCTCAATACGAATGTATTTTTGTTTCAGCTTCAGTTTAATCTCAAGAAGAAAACGCAATGAAGACGCTAGTTGCCGTTCTGGCATTGTGTTGCCTTGCAGAAGGAGCTTCGACGTGTCCTTATACAAGCGCAATACAACCGAATTGGATGGAAGTCTCGGGGTTTGGTAAGAGGTTTTATGCACAACAATAAATACATTGAATTCCAAACGGCCGTATACAAGCGCTGGGACCAAGGCGTGGCGTTCTTGGATCAGAGACACCAGAGCCATGCAGAGCCCCTGTGTCTCTGCCCAAGAATGCCGCGCTGCGTCCAATACCTCGTCTACGGCCATTTGGAGTTCACTGTAAGTAGTGAATTAGATTTCAAGGTTCGCCACAAGAGAGCAATCGAGGAGCTTGAGAAGATTTCCTTTTGAAAAGGAAAAAACAAATTCAGCCTACAGATGTTACTCGAGTTTTTTCCTCTTAAAAATACGATTTGAGCGAATCCTAATTTTATGATAGGGCGTGCATTCTGAACTCGGTTTTTGTTATCAGAACAGTAAACCTAACACGATGAATCGCCAATCACCTAGGTTATTGCAGTGAAAGCATGGCTACATTACTTTAGCTTGGAAAAGTATGTAGCTGACCACCTACATACATAATTATGTAGTTTCGGTTTTGCACACGCCCATATGACACTCTCGCGGCGGACCCACTAACGTCCTAACCCGAGCATTCAAACGCTCGGGAAGCAGCTCCATGTTTCTAGGTAATGGTTTTTTTTTCTGACTTTTTTTTGCAGTGGCGAAAATCCGGATAAATTCGCAGGTCGAAAGAGGTTCTAAAGTTTCTTACAACTTCAACTTGCTCAGGTTTTACAAGGTATGCGCCTCTCATTTGATTTGATACCCCGTCATCATGTCTTTGATTTCTCATCATTTCCAATGCTCCACTACTTCCAAATACGTTTTCAGACACAGGTGCTAGTGGTGCTTGCCAGAATGTTGATTACTAGGGTGATTTCAATAGAAAAGAAATGTAATATAACACTCGAAAATGGCGAAGACTACGTTTTCGGTAGGTTTATCCAGAAATGGTTGCAATATTAACATCTTCATCCTATCATTCAGGATGCAAAGCGGTTGGTTGGTGCCATTTTGTGAGGGACTACAGGAAACTTAAATTGCCAAAGTGGAGGCAACTTGGCAATAATGCTTGGTATTAATTATGCTTAACATGGTTGAGCTGCCCAACGACACATGAAAAGAAGTCGTTTATTGTTTGCAAAGAAATAAATGGATATGTTCTTGAAATGATAGCGGTAGTGCAAGTAGAACAGAACCTCCCTGTATTCACAAAATCGTGGTCCTTACAACAGCTAGAAAAATAAGCTTAACTTTCTGATATCTCACATACTCTAAACGTATAGTAACGTTCAAGCGTATAGTAATGTATAACAGACGCGCTTCCGTAGACCACCAGTCGAATGTCCAAACGGCCAGTTGAACGCGGACCAGTGCGCGGCGCGGCGTGGTACTCTGGCTGTCTGCTGCACTCCCACCAATAATGCCTTCATCATGCTCCCTAATACTCCCTACCCAACTCAGCCCGCGCCGCAGCAGGGTCAGCGTCCAACTAGCCGTTTAGAAATCTTGTACATATGTGTTTCAAAATGCTCATTATTATTACTCGAGTTGTAATTTTTCAAACAAAATTTTCATTTTTCTCCTAAGAATGCCAAACGATATCGATCAAATTCAGATGAAAGCAATATTTTTGTAACAACATATGATTACCAGAAAAGAGCAACTACCAATAGCTTCTAGCACACCTGATGGAAAGGATGTAATAGTAAAGAAAACGACACCTTAAGTTGAATTTTGATGGCAGTAAGTGTAAGTATTAGCGAAAAGTTAAAAAATGTTCCTGCACTTGTCAGTCCAGCGGATACGTGGAACATGGATCTTCTGACGACAGCTGGAACCCAAGCGCTTCGTCCACAGCAACGTAACGTTCGTAGAGTTCCTCTTTATTCTCATTCCATGAATTTTTCTCCCCAGCCGAACAGAACAGAACCTGTAAATGATGTAAGCGTGATGCAGAATGAAAGAGTTTAGCTGGTAGCTTACTTTGTCGTCCTTTGAGTGATTCAGGAGAAAACATGATGGGAAATGGCGGGAGTAGATGGAATAGACCTAGAAGTGATGATTTTACCCAAATTTGCGAATAATATATATGTACATACAGTGAGCGTCGTAGGAGATGGCGAATTTGCGGCCTAGAGCGTCTGCCGCAGAGCGACCGCACCGCGTGATGGGATCGGTATCATGCGCTGAGGTAACGACTAATCGCAGCGATTCCTGTGCAGAAGCGCACGGTCAGTCCCACAAATTCCTCATCTCCATCGGCTCTCACTGTAAGCACTTTGATGTAGAGGTATAGGCGCAATATCGGTGGAAAGTTTCCGAGCGTGCAGGACCTGCGGCGCATGCGCGACGCGTCCCGCTTGTAACAGCGGTCCGGCGTCCTCATTCAGCTGTTAGAGGACGCCGTTCGTCAAGATTAGGCTCACGTAAGCTTTTCGTGGGTTTCAATATGCATCAATCGTCTACGGACACTTTCCACCCGCGCGCATAGCATCAGGCCGTTTTGCCTTCTTGAACTTGGGGAAAATAACCAAACGTGGTTCGAAAGGTGCCCTGGCTAATTTTGGCACCTTATTGATCGTCTTAGATCAATGCTGAACTGTCCGTTCTGATAAAAGTACGGAAATAGCGATTTCACATACAATGTTGTACCAGGGCCTCACGCATGCGTGTGGTAAGTGTCTGATAATCATGGGCGAAAGAAACAGTGACTGTACCTGATTAGATGCTTCCTGTATTGCTCCTTTACTTGCGAAAATATTGACGATAACAGCACCTGTAAAAGTATTTACAGTGAACTGACCGTAGACAAGGGCAGGACCGCGCGCGGCGTTCTCAGGCAGAGACACAGGGGCTTTGCATGCTGGCTCTGGTTGTCTGCGGCGGCGTGGCCCTCGAGTCCTCTGCTGCTGGAAGAAGCAGACAACCAGAGCCAGCATGCAGGGCCCCTGCGTCCCTGTCCGAGAACGCCACGAGCGTGCTCACCTGTGCCTTCAATAACTGCTCTCATTGATTTAATCACATCGTCCCTTAGAAAATCATCAGTGGGACCCATCAAATCAAGGATAATGTTGTAGGACACATCAATGAAAATGACATCGTACTTTTCTCCTGAAACATTAACCTTTTCAAGTATAAAGACGTACCATTTTCAAGTCACTAGTAGGTAATATAGAGATTCAAAGGATTTTACTCCAAATTAGGCGTTGGCAAAGTCAAATCTGCCATGAACCAAACCTCACATCGTTCAAAAGGAGTTGAGGCTACCTCAGGGGTACCTTAGACTAGTTTTCGAGATTTTCAGATAAGGAAAATTCCTGGGAGTTACTGAACCCAATGGTATACGTAATTCAATGCAAAACTGTCGAGGAACCCGTTTTGAGCCTCTTCTTTCGGGGAGAAAGTGGGCGGGGCCAAGGCAAGAGCACATACTCTTAGGCTTTTTACGTACTTTTCTGGGCAGACCATAGGATCTGCATTCTCAGAGAGCTGTTGAAGAACTTTCCGAAAGTACCAAGTGTTAATGCAGACAACCAACCCCTTCTCGCAGCACCACGAAGGAAATCAACCCCGTCTTCTATAACAACTCGGTGAAGGGGCGATTCTTCAAAATCGAACCATCTCTCTGCGATTTGTTTCATCACTGGATCGATGTCCACAACCGTCACATTCAGCTGAACTTCATCCATTCTATTATAGATACAGTGGGCGTCGATGGCGGTAGCGTTTCTGCGGCCTTGAAAAGCACGCGACGCGATCGCGCCGCTCATGACGGAATCATCGCCACAGTGGCGAATCTGGGTTTTCTTGATGGTTGTTCATCACATTTGATGTTAACTAATTAGAAACCCAATTAACTGTCAAGAAAACCGCATAGTTTGTTGTCCCGGAGAGGATATATGTTCGAGCGGCGCGGTCGCAGCGCGTGCTTTTCGTGGCCGCGGAAAGGCCACTGCCATCGACGCCCACTGAACATATACTACCGACTGGCACTATTTTTTTTTAATTTGTGATGCGTTACCTTCTGGTTTTTCATTGTAGTGAGGTAATTATTGATGACCCCTCCACCGAGACCAATAACTAGGACGTCTTGTTTCCTTGTTGTATTAAATTCTAGCGCTCCACACATGAATGCTCCTACAATCATCAGTCGAGCGTAAGCTAAGGGAACAGTGTCCTTCCTTATCTTCCAGGTCTTCGTGTCAGAACTTTCCTCTGTCAGGGCTGGAAAATACAGGCATCGTTTTTCCTGGAATATTCTGCAAATCCATGAATTATCTCACGAGTAGGTGGTTGGATCCTTGCTTTTGACAGTGTCAGGATACCTTCATCTCCTTTCCTTTTTAGTTTTCGGTAAGCCAGAAGCCTGAATAGAGCTCTCCACTGTGAGTTTGGGATTTACATTATTGCATCTCGTAATATTATAGTTGCGAAAGCTCGATAATATCACCTGTTAGAGTCATCTATAATCTCATCAATGATCTCAAAACATGTGTCGTCCTCCTCCTCGCTACAGATTTCATCCACCTAGAAATACAAGCCAACCCTAAAAATTTTACGGCACAGTGAACTCTAAACGGCTCTAGACAAGGGGCGGGACCGCTTGCGGCGTTCCTGGGCAGAGACACAGGGGCTCTGCATGGTGGCTCTGGTTGTCTGCTGCGGCGTGGCACTCGAGGCAGAAGCAGACAACCAGAGCCAGCATGCAGAGCCCCCTGTGTCTCTGCCCGAGAACGCCGCGCGCTGTACGGCCGCTTGTCTACGGCCATATGGAGTTCACTGTGTATGGAGTACGACACAAACATTATATAGGACAAGACCCTTCCACAAGTATTTGTAGTACATAAATGCAAGATAGTTTAGAGGGTTGCCTATAGGTACATTATACTGTTAAAAATTTTTGAATTCAATTCACACTTCCAATTTTTGACTGAAAAATATGTATAATGATATGTAACCTCCTTGGTATCTCGGGACAACACCCTTCCACCAGTACCTTCGAAATAATTACGGACATATTACACAAAAACACAAATGTGTGAAAAATTTCCAGACAAAAGTCCCATTTGCTCATGTTAACAACCAACAATTTTATACCACCAAAGGATAGATCACACATACCACTCGGCTTGGAGTACTGAGCAGGAGTTTCTTAACAGATTGGTCAATAGGTGTACTCGTTGTAAGCGCTCTAGGTGCGCACTTTGTTGCTTCGGCCCCAGGATGACGCAAGGCTTCCTCACCCAAAATTCCAATAAGGAGGTGCTGAAAGAAGCAGATGAAGCGGTTCAACTGCAGTTTAGTCGTTTTTTTTTCTGATATTTCTGGTAAAATTGCTTCAATTTCACATAATCTATCCAGAACAAGGCTCTGGTATTGCAGCAAGTGTTTCGAGCAGGGACCCACGTTCAATAATATATCTCTAGCGTTTTACCAACGTTCTTTCTTACCCAAAAACCAAATTTGTAACTGCTCTTTATAGCTTTTTTTTTAATTTGAGTCGTTTGTGCCCTCCTTATCATAGCCTTCGCTCAAGCGGCAAAGATATGAGGCTTCTCCATAACTGTGACAATATGCTCATTTGCGTGCAGCAGTGACGAGTAGCTCCTGCGCCCTAGAATCTACCTTAGGGTGTCGAAATAAAAAAAAAACTTTCACTACTAGTATCAATAGCGCTGATTGAAATCTTTTGATCCTGAACTGGCCTCCATAAAAAACGGCTTAATCTTCTCATACTATTGTTGCACTAATTTTGAGAGACAACACTAATAGATGGGCTAAACATTAAAGTGGTAAAGTGGATCTTTTTCTAACGATTTATGTCCCAAATGAAGCAACATGTTATAGTGCAGCCAAGTCATAGTAGAAGTAAAATCAGAGGTAAAAAGAACCGATCCTGATAACTTCTGATAACTTCATAAGGAGGAAATAGGCTTCTTCGATGTTGGTTGAGGCTGTAAACAGAAAGGCCCGAGCCAGAAATAAATAGAAAGGCTGCTAGGACCAGCAGTAAAGTAATTCGCAGAAACCTCTGCTCAATCCCTAAAACAAATAAATATTTAGAGAAAATCTCACCGCGATGAAAAATGAAAGGATAAGTACAGCAATCGACAATGTGATAGGCAGGACATTTAGCATGCTTATGCCAATTGATCGGGCCACGTTTAACGTATAGAACGTCGTTAAGCATACAGTGGCAGCTTATGTATTAAAATGCGTTCGATTTGAGCCACAGAATTTCTGATCCATCTCCAGGGAGTGTAAGCAATTATATAATACCAGTCGTGGAATTTCGTAATGCTCTGATACCCACCCACTCACAGGCGGACTAAGCCCGTTATTATATAGCATGAAATTTGAGCAAGAGAACGGGTTGGCAATTTGTTGTGGGCTTCTTGCAATATATGTGGGGGGTATCAGAGCATTACGAAATTCCACGACTGGTATTATATAATTGCTTACACTCCCTGGAGATGGATCAGAAATTCTGTGGCTCAAATCGAACGCATTTTAATACATAAGCTGCCACTGTATGCTTAACGACGTTCTATACGTTAAACGTGGCCCGATCAATTGGCATAAGCATGCTAAATGTCCTGCCTATCACATTGTCGATTGCTGTACTTATCCTTTCATTTTTCATCGCGGTGAGATTTTCTCTAAATATTTATTTGTTTTAGGGATTGAGCAGAGGTTTCTGCGAATTACTTTACTGCTGGTCCTAGCAGCCTTTCTATTTATTTCTGGCTCGGGCCTTTCTGTTTACAGCCTCAACCAACATCGAAGAAGCCTATTTCCTCCTTATGAAGTTATCAGAAGTTATCAGGATCGGTTCTTTTTACCTCTGATTTTACTTCTACTATGACTTGGCTGCACTATAACATGTTGCTTCATTTGGGACATAAATCGTTAGAAAAAGATCCACTTTACCAC
>JARK01001385.1:155611-192431 GCA_000688135.1 Ancylostoma ceylanicum
GGAGGGGGTGGAGGAGGACAGCAGTGCCATAAGCAAATCATACCTGCCCGGATCCATCATTGGAACAATGGGTAATCTCATACCCATGGGTATGGTTGCCCTTGGGTAGCAGCTAGGCTCGAAGAATGGGGCATCTAGTATAGCCGTAGTTTCGGCGATTTTACTTTAGATACGTATCGATTGTGAACGGTCAACCGCCGGTGTTGGACCGCCCACAATCAATACGTATCAAAAATGAAGCCGCTCAGGGGACTGCGATGTTAGCTGCTATGCTCCTTGAGGAGTGTACCGGCAGCCTTACGTAATATCATTCTTACGGATGTAGAGCGTGATACCTGGGAAGCCGGGTGCGGCTGAGCTCTGCGAACGGTCAACTCATCCAACTGGCCAATCACAGAGCCCCTCCGCGCCGCCCATTCCACGTGTAGCACCCTATGCGCCGCTCTTACTATTTTCCGTTTTTTTTTGTGTTCTAATCTGTAATCCGTTGTCTGTTGTCTAATTTCGGATAAGCTTTTAATTTTCATTTATAGTAAAAATTACTAGACAGCTGCTATAAATAAGACGAGATTCAACAGTAAAACATTTGCAAAATGTGCAAAATTGCGTAAAACCACACACTACCGTAGTAGAACATATTTGTTTAGCTCAGCTCGCAACACATGGTGTGATGAAATTCCCCCAGCCTTTTGAAGTATAAAGGAAGAAACAAATCTAAACGGAAAAATCACCAGGTAGGTCAAAGATCAGGTAAGATGCAAAACGTACAGAAAAAAAACACAACAACTTGGACGAACAATTTGACCACAATACTAAATTTACACATTTTATAAATACTATAGAACAACGTGTTAATCGCTTAGAGCCACCGTGATCACCGTAACAAATAGGGGAAAACGAAACGAAATAGTTTCACGTAAAACAGAACAGCGCGCGAAAAGAGATCACTGGTCTTGCATACAACAGATGCAGACACCATACAAAAATGTGCCTAAGAGAGTACTGTAATCATATGCAGTAGTCAAAATGGTCGACCCGAAATTTAGATTCCGACTCGCATACGCCAACAGAACATTGCCGGACTGGTTAGTACTGTACAGGAAGGAAAGAATGTGAGAAATGGTGCTTAAGACTGAGAATTGTGCGATGTTTTGGACTTTTTCGCAGATGTCGACGGAAGCATGCCAGCACCACCCGTCGCTGAGCCGGCCAACGATAACGCTGCTAAAGCGGTCGGATCCATGAGCAGTGATTGCATCGCTAGGGGATTCGTCATCAGCGACGCCATCAGCAGCGGATTCAACAGATCCTCTGGCTGAAACAAGAGTAACAGTCAGAAGGGTTAAAGCCCGACACTTGATCAAAATATATTTTTCAACTAAGAAAGGAAGTAAAGAACTTTTACAAGGTATGGGGTGTTATACCTGCATGAGGCAGCGCGGTCAAGTTCTGTAATTGGCCAATTCACTCAAATGGCCAATCGCAGAGCTCGGCCGCGCCGCCTTTTGCAGGTATAACGCTCCACATACACTTTTAACCATTTACCAAAAAACATTATGAAAATAAGCCCCCCTACTAAAGGGGCAGAATATTTTAGAAAAACATCAAAAATAATACGAAGGCACAACTAACTACCTTTGCATTAGCCGAACTAGCACTTGACGTCGATCCAGCTAACGCGTAAGGATTAAATCCGAGCAAAGACTGCTGTAATAGCGTTTGCTGCATCAACATCTGCATTTGAAGGGCCTCCAACTGCTGTTTCGTCGCAGCTTCAGCAGCAAGAGCTGCCGCAGCAGCATTTGTCGACGCTGCCGAAGTTGATGCACCTAAATGTGATGCATCCAGAAATGAAAATCCAGAAACGGCGCACTTGAACGAAGAAAAAACAGCCGGTGTTGTAACGCCTACCTCCAAACACACTGTTACTATTGGTCTTCTCGGTGGTCTTCGTAGTAGCTGTTGAGTTAGCTGAGGTGCCGCTCGTTCCCGCCACAGCATCACCACCCAGTCGGTCTGGGTGGGAGAGTCCCACAACCAACTGAAAATAAAAAATTAAGTAACAAATGGCAAGTGATTAAAGTAAAATATAAAAAGAAGTGGTAATCAATTCATTACCTGAGCAACTGGTACACTACTACTATGGACGTTCGCTTCTGGATGTGCATCAAGCCACGAGGCTAATTTGCTCAATGTTGGCCATTTTGAGGCAGGAAGAAGGGCACCGGTTGACCTGTAAATAGTTTTACTGAGTAAAACACCAAAGGCACAACTTATCAACTCAGTTGGTCATTCAAGCTGAAGAATAGAAAGAAAGAATAAGGTGAATATCAACTTTCTCACCTGTTAAACACAGACACTGGTCCATCTCCCGGCACTGAAGCCGCAGCAGCTCCGGCGTTCGACGCCTTTTTCGGGATCTCTCCCGGTTCCAATCGTGGGCTGGCCGCAGGTTTCGGTGTCGCAGGTGTCGGGGTTGGCGCTGCGCTCACTGGCTTAGAGCTGGGCGCAGGCGTAGTGGCTGCACTGACAGGCTTCGGCGTAGACGGTTTAGGAGTAGGTGGTGCTGATGGTTTCGCACTTGATGGCGCAGAATCGGCAGTGAGATTTGTCACCACTGGTGTTGGGGCCGCGGGTGGTGGTTCTTTTCCTGAAAACCAATATTTTCATCGCTGGAAACTCAGAGAAGAAGCAGTTAAGTACAAGTACTTAAAACATACCTAAGCTCGCAAGATCTAACGTGTACGTGGGGTGCGCAGTAAGCCAAGCGCTGAGATTTTTCAACTTTGGCGCTGATTCACCTAATAGCCGCTCTTTCGTTCGAGTATCTTGCACCGGTATTCTCGTGTCTGAAAGATAATATAGTGAAAAAAGTAGTTCCAAAAAACCGGATTGAAAAAAACCCATTGTTAGTGGATGAATACTAACCTGGTGGTAGGCTCGCCAGAATAATAAGCTCATTAAGACCCAGCTGTCCCATAGCAGCAGATTGTTGCTGTTGCTGCTGCGATGTGGACGGTGCGGCGGCAGAAGACGTCGATGGCGCTGGGGACGAGGAAGTTGCCACGGCCACTGCTGCAGCTGCGGCTGCGTCCGCCTATAAGCAAGCGGCTATTCATGAGCAGAGCAAAAACTACTCATCAAAAAAAAAACAAAACAAAGAAAAAATAACTTGTGAATGAAAAATGCTAATATTTACCTTCTTTGTCAGGTTCAAAACATCAGCTTCCGTGGCCGCCGAGCTCGATGCAGCACTTGCTAACAGCGCTGCAGCAGCAGCTTGCTGCGCTGTCGCCGAAGCAGCAGCGGCAGCCGCCGACGTCCCAGCTGTGGCCGAACCACCAGCTCCAGAAGCACTTGGTGTCGTTCCAGTTGCACCTGCTTCATGTATATACACATACTTCGAGAATGTTGAACAAATCCCCAACGAATCACACTTACCCGCCATCGCAAAGAGGGATCCAAGCAACTGTGCCGCGGCTGCGTTGTTGCCCATAAGTTGTGGCATAAACATCGCTGATTGCAACATTGCTGCAGCAAGTGGGAGATCGCCCATCTGTGACAGCATAGACTGCTGCATAAGCGCACGCATTTTCTGTGCATCTGTATCCACCGTGCGTTTGCGACCGCGTCGCACCTAAATTACCAAATTTTAATAGAGAAAACATCACACCGGTCAAAAAAGAGCATGAGAACAAAACGCACCTGTTGCTGCTGCCGAAGTCTCTCTTCCACATCGCTATCATCCACACTCTCAGTGCTGGCTGTGCCATTCCATTTACCCGTCTCCACAGTGGTACATACTTCAATCACTCGCCGCAGCAAAGTCTTCTCAGTGGGTCGTATGATCTATAACGAAAATTAAATACAGGAAATAAATAATACCAATAGTAGATCAAAACTAACCTTTTGGAACGCCGGTTTTTGCAGAATATTGGCCGAGATATTATCGATACCATGCTGATCACAGACAGAAATCAATTCCTTATCATGCTGTGTGGTCCATCCAGAGGGCATCGCTTCAGCAGAGCACAATTTCAACATTGGTGTCACTTTGTCAAGACCAGCAGCTAGGGCGTGGACCTAAACACAAATGATCAGATCCCATGCTCAAATCCGTGAAACCTCGCTGTACCGATAGGATGAGCATAAATTCAAACCTTTCTCGTCAGATGCAATCGATTCATCAGCTTCTGAGCTTTTCGCGATGTCATCGCATCGACAGAGAGGGCTCGTTTCGTGTCGAGCGCGGAAAGTTCGCCACCCTGAGCCTAAAAAGAAAAATTGCGCTTTCAGCCTGGATATTCGGCAGAATACTCCACCAGAACGATATAGGAAAACTTACTGTCCGAAAACTCGAGCAGAATTTTCGCAGAAAAAGAAAAAAATCTAGCATGTAAGCAGGAAAAAAGGGAGGAAGGCCGAAAAACTGAGAAGAAGACAACGAAAAACAACATGAAATGATATCATTTCGCCTGTGTGGCTGTCACAAAATGGCTGGATAGAAGTAATGCTTTTGGAAAAGAAAAACAAATATTTAGCAAAATGCAAAACAAGAAAAAGAAAAAAAAAAAGAAAACATTACCTTGGTGCACATCGCAAGAATGCAGTACAGATGTTCTTGCATCTCCTCGTCGCTCTTTCTCTCCAACAACGGCGAAAAAGCTCGGAACGCGTCCCAGTCAATCATCGTCGGGTCATTTCTTTTGTCCTTCATACCAAACGACCGCAGCACTCGCATGTATTCCTGTTCTTCACGTCGGCTCCACCTACACTTCTTCTCTCTGAGTTTGGTTCACGAATATTAACAACACCACCACACAACACTTCACTCCAAACGCACCAGAACAACAAAATTACTCTACATATTGGGAGTACACCCCACCTCAATTTCTCATAGACAGGATCAGTGATGTTTCTCTGGCTAACGGCAATGAGTCGTCGGAACCTCGCTGCTACTTCTCCTGCTCCAGGGAACGTCTCAGGCAGGCCGGTCTTCGTGTGGAAACATAGCGCCTCATCGGCACGGATGGCTTCGATATTATCCAGGCCTGAACAGTGACAGAATAGGTGCAGGGCAGGTTTGTCGATATGGTGATAGCCCAAACAAATACGAGTTCGTACCATGCTTGTAAATTCCAATAAGCAGACATTTGTCACAATCAGCATCCCATCCATCACACATGGGTTCAACTAATGTTGGTACAGTGATGTCAATTGATGACCAGTTCCCTCCAGCTTCGATTTCAGCAGCTTTTCCGCCGATGATGGTCTAAATCCGCATGAGTCAGGCGATGAGAACAAAATAAATTCCCCTTGAGTAAAACAGCCCCATAACCATCTTTGGTTTTGAGAGAACTTCACTTCACACGACTCAAAACGCAATTAGGTACCTTTTGCAAATGCCTTAATTGATCAATCTTCACAAGCAACTTGTTCGCATGTCGATGCACATGTCGCTGGAATGACGCATCCAACGCGAAATTTGGTGGGTTGAACTCTGGAAGCGCTGCCCAGCCCTAGAAAACTCACATTTCAAGCGAAAAAAAAAGATGATAACAAAATGTAAGAAAACAAAGACAAGAAAAAACATCAAATTCCTCCACCTGATGATAAATCGACTGCGATCCTTTGGCCTCTTTCGCGTTCTTCGCACCTTGGGGAGCTATCATCTGCCATACTGTTTGCCTAATCCTCTCATCCCCTCGGTATTCCCTCACACAGTGAAGCAACAGTGTTCTGGCCATGTGCGCAATATCCATTTCAGACACCTCCAGCTCTCCGCTCTTCTTCATTTCCGCCCATCGTCCCCATCCCCATGATGCAAGCACTTTCTCCACCTAAAATTGGGACATGTATACACAATGACAACAAGACACATTTCCGCGAGCAAACAGCCCATTATTATCATAGTAAACGTTTATGGCCTTCCAGAATGGCAGGAATTTTTGAGACACTACACGAAGTGGGGAGAGACAAGTGCGGCAACCAAATGCATTCGTATCCAAATGGGCAGTAGTTCCGTGATTAAAATACCTTTGACATGTACTCAGCTGTAGCAGAGCCATAGCAGAGATTGAATCAAATGAATGCTCTCGACATGCTCTACCAGCAAATCGTACCTTAAAGTACTCGCTCTTGTTGAAGGCCAATTCATCAGGTCTATAGTTGACGTAATCGCCATCTTCATCATCACCACGTCTTCGTTTACGTCCAGAGCTTTGAGAATTGGCTCCTATAACATGAGCGTTCACAAAGAATCACAGATAAAAAACTGCTACTCCACTGGAACAGGAAAAATACACAGCAGAAACTATAAAGTAGTTTAAACCAGCGCTAGAGGAAAACGAAAAAAATTCAAAAAAGAAATCCGCACAGATCAGAGCGATAAACAGCAACTAGCAATTCCTTTATAACCAAATCAGCATCGACCACACCATGTGGATCATCAAAAAAAAAAAAAAAAGATCACACACACGGTTATTTCTTAATTTTAGTTATCCTGCACTCCTTATTTTTCCTTCCACTGGTGAAAACTCCATGAAATGCTACCTACCTGTCCTCTTTCTACCCTTTCCCATTTCATCGCTACCGTCTGAATCTTCACCTTCCTTCAACGAATTATCTTCGAAGCTAAAATAACATCATTATCGACTGCACTCCGACACATTCTTGAATCCACTCAATAAAACGTGCCGTTTCGTTCGCTTTCTCGGCTCCTGCATGATAAGATCACGGCCATCTGGTGTTGCTGTAGCTTTCTCAATATCCACCTGAGAATATACACACATTAAATGACGAAAAATATACAAATCTCATCATGGGTTTGCCCAGTCTATCCAAACATAGAAAAGTAGGACAATTTTGCAAATTCCTACCTGTGCTTTCTCAGCCCATTTGGTCCAGAAGTTCGGATCATCGATGTCGATATCATCTCCACGATTATGGGTTGAGTTGAATGCTGCTTTGGCAAATAGCGATCCCTAAAAAAGGGAACATCAGCCGCACCGTTCGTTGAGAATGAGTGCCTCTCACCCTCTAAAACCATGAATTGCAAATATTTTAGAGAAAGGTTAAGATACTTAAGTGGAAATCAGCTAATATTGAATTTTTCTGAAGTATAAAGTAAGAAATCATGCGATTGCAGAAAATACTTGTGCAGCTACAGCATAATATTTAAAGGAAGGTTTATAAAATCAAGCAACAATAGATGGAAAAAGAAGGAATGTTAAGGCAATGGGAAGAAGAAAGCAACGCAGCCGACCTTCTGCCCAGGCTCTAACGTAATCGTTGTGGTTCGCCGCTGAAGAATCGTCTCAATATCTTCTTCACTGAACTTGCTGCCTTCATCAACATTCTCGTCCATGATAGAACCGTATGCACCCTACAAAATGGTTGTTACAGATTCATATTAACGCACTGAATAAAACTGATTAGACAGTAAAGGTTAATACCCCACCTTCTTTAACAGCTCCTCAACGTCCTTTTTACTCAGAGATGTGCTGCTTTCCTTTAGAGCTGTTGTAGACTGTAGGACAGCCTTATCCAATCCGAGTTTCAGCGACGCTTTGTCAAACATTTCCCTTTCATAAGTGTTCGCAGTGACTAACCGGTACACTTTGACCATTTTCGTCTGACCGATTCGATGACACCTTTAAAAGTTGAACAATAATACTCCTAACAAGTCTATTTAACCGTACCTCTAGTAGCAACTGTGGAAAAAAATTACCTCGCTTGAGCCTGTAAGTCATTCTGAGGATTCCAATCCGAATCAAAAATTATGACAGTATCGGCAGCAGTCAAGTTGATACCCAGACCACCAGCTCTGGTGCACAGCAAAAAGACGAAACGATCAGAATCTATAAGAAAAGCAAATAAATTTTTAAAATCAAGGGAACCATGGGAAAGGAACCGCCAACATTACATCAAACATTCACCTTTCTTTGAAAATCGATCAATCGACGCTTGGCGCATATCTCCCCTAACATTTCCATCAATCCGCTCGAATGGATAATTCATGTTTACGAGGAACTCCTCCAGAAGGTCTAGTACTTTGACCATTTGGGAGAAAATCAACACCTTAAAAACAATAACTGAGAAGTGCAAGGAAAAGGAATGAAAAACGACACTAATTCCAGCAAATCCCCTTGGAATTAACTTACCTTATGTCCATCTTTCCTCAATTTCGGCAAAAGTTTCTCTATGAGCACTACTTTTCCAGATGCTTGTACCAGCGCCTTATGAGCCAACGTCTCTTCGTCCCATTCAGGATGCAGCAGTTTCAACTCTGACATGATGGTTTCCTCGGCACCCTAAACCATACGAATATTGACGTGTGGCTCTTACAACAACAAAACTCTCCTCATCGAGAAATGTGCGTACCTGGATCAGGAACGGATGATTGCAACACTTACGCAGCTCCATCATTACATTCATAAGCGAAGGAGCTGAGGTTCCTAGAATGTATGGTGATATTTTAAGATCTAGTGTTGTATCACCATTTCATTATAGATATAGTACATCTCGTAGCGTTTTGCATGGTAAAGTAGCCCCCAAACAGACAATTATCGAGTGCAAGACGATCCATCTGTGCGAACTCGTTCAAGCGATCCTCATTGAAAATGGATGACCTCGCGGAGCGAGCGATGTCATCCGCATCAAAACTGTCCTACATGAGCTGCATTGTAGCCTCCGATTAACTAGTAAACAAAAAAGGAACAAAAAAAATCTGCATTCGTCAAACAATTTTTTCTTTATCGGCAGCTAAGCTCAAAAATTTACCAAAGAGAGGAACATGAGAGCTTTAAAACAAATTTTCATGATGCACAGTTATTAAACACTTCCCGCTCATGGAATTTCAATCGCAAAAGATCACATACAGTGAAACATAAAGTGAAATATTAACCCTAATCTGTGATCTCAATATACCTTATGATTAGTAACATCTGTACACTGTAGTAATGTTCGAAAAAACTTAGACATAGCTTAATTCTTGCATGTAAGTAGTGGAGCATTGCGTATATGATTCCATACTTCTTTCGTAATTAATAGGAGCATACAAATTATCGTTCCAATCTTCAGCTTGGCGACCGCGGGATATGTCCTCACTTTTTTGCACAATCGAAAGGGCTTGGAGCTGCAATTCCTACCACTGTCACTTCCTTTCCACTATCTTATATCCTTACATACACCTTTCTATTTGATGATCTATTTGCACATCATTGCAAACCTAGCACCATTTATAACACCCAATCATTTTGTATTGAACATACTGGTCATACATGAACAACCCATGCGCTTTGTTTTGGGAGGCTTGGCTGCCCAACATGTTGGTTCCGCAGGGCGAGCCAGCATACCTGCGTGCCGAAGCTCCAACATGTTCTGAAAGCGAATTGCTGAATGACACGTAGCTGGCTAGTGTGGGTATATCTGACACTTCCTTTTCATACAAAGTGCATCCTGCTCTTACCAACACTACTTGGTGCCGGGTTTGTTATGAATGATTCTCTATCAACTTTGTTCACTTCATGAGTGATGATCTACACTCTAAGCTTGCAAAGGAGTAATATTGCCCCCAGACAACTTCGTACAAGGTTGAGGGCTGTCTCCACGTTTAACCAATCTGAAGGTCTGTGATTTTTTTTTCATGTATTTAGCGATGTTTACGATTTCTTCGTGATGTATGGCACACCAATTTTTTTGATGTATGAAATTAAAATGAAAATGAAAAATGAAATACATCTAATTCATCGAAAAAGAAACAAATACAATGAAGTGCACAGCACAGAAGAATGAAACCGATGAAAAAAAAAACAGAAACCTTACCTTTGCACAAATGCGAGAAGTTCCTCTCAAGAATCGCACGGTAGAACTTCTTTTGGGTATCCGAGAGTTGCACCTACGACGAATAGGTTAAAGTTGGAGGAAAAAGTACAGATACATGTTTCAAGGTAAAACATCCAGAAAGTCAATAACAACAACTGCTCAATGTCACACCTCAATGATAGTCTCTTCCTTCGGTTGCAAGGATTTCTCCACGTCCTCTTTGAGGCGACGAAGCATCATGGGTTTGAGAATTTCTTGCAGCTTTTGCACCTGCTCATCCGACTGACATTGTCCAAACTGCTCCAGGAAAGCAGCTGCAAGAAAAGCAAGTATTAACTTCTTCTTTTGGGAAATTAATAAGAAAACTCGCTGTAAGGGCATACCTGAGCTGCTAAACTGTTGCGGGTGCAAGAAATTAAGCAGTGAGAACAGTTCTTCAATGTTATTCTGGAGTGGTGTTCCTGTGAGTAGCACACGATGTTCCATACGGAAAGCATGCAGTCCTGAACAAAAAATAGTTGAGTTGGAACAACAACAAAAAACATAAAAATATAACCAAATAAAATAAAAGCAAGTCACAAACCTCCCGTTAGCAGCTTGCAGTTTCTATTCTTAAGACGATGAGCTTCGTCGATGACACAGACTTTGTAAGGAATTTTCCGCAGAAACTCGCAATCCGTGACCACCATTTCGAAGGTCGTGATTAATGCATCCAGTTTCACGAGATTTTTCCGCCAAGACTAAATAGAAAGAACATTCATTACACCCATGCCGCGGAATGAAATCCGTAAACGAGAAGGAAATGAAGTTGCAAGTGCAAAGCACCTTACATTTACCATTAATTAACGAGAGCAGAAGAATTCAACAAAAAATTAATATGAAAACAACTCAGGTCGAAATAACTAACCTTATTTCCTGCTGAATGCTGTTTGGAATAATAAATCTCGTACTGCTGAATGACATCACGGCTATGTTGACTACCATGATAGACTACGGCATTCATGTCCGTCCATGTCTCAAATTCCCGAACCCAGTTGTGGATTGTGGATAGCGGGACAACAATGAGGAATGGACCATGGATTCCGTACCTGAAAATGAGGTAATTGAGAAAACAGGAACTAATTCAGGCCTCCGAGAAAAATCAATCTATTTCAAGAAAAATACTGTATGAAAGCAAAAGAAATGCAACGAAAAAAATCGAAGAAAAACAAGCATTTTCTCTGCACTTCTGAGAGTATAAGCACTAAAAACTCACTCATAGATCTGCGATAAGAAGGTGATAGTCTGTACTGTCTTTCCAAGACCCATCTCATCCGCAAGAATACAGTTTCTCCTAGAATAACACCATATCGCTAAGGAATGAGAAAGAAAGGACAAAACCCAGACTTACAAGAAAAAATTTAAAAAAAAAAGAACAGAAAAAAACTAACTCATTATAGTAGCAGTACAACAGCCAATCTACTCCTTCAAACTGGTACTCTCGCAAGGTGTTCCCGTCTTTCCAGACGATATCTTCGGGCATTTTGCTCCACTCACTAGCTTTTGGTCGCGCCTTTTCCTTCTATAATTACAAAATGAGGGGATCCAAATAATATTTGCAAAGAATATCTCCACAACTCACCACTTTAGCCTTGTCTATGACCTGTCTCTTTCTCCAAACGGCAACTTTCTCTTCTGGAACGGTCTCAATCGGTTCCCATGTGACTTCGTCGTACGCAAGACTTTTCCACTTCACAAGCGCATATTCCAATCCATCGTCGCCGGTTCCTACGTCTACTATTCGGTCGACAACGGTATAATCGCTATTGAAGTCTTCCTCATCCTAAAAAAACGGAATCTAGAAGTGAATTGGGTTGCTGCTATCTCCCTCATCAACCTTAATGTTTCAAAAACTGTCAATTTTTAACTGTTTACATCAAGTAAGACCTCACACGAAGCACTCTCTGGATGATGTAATCCAGTAGTCAAGGGACTATCGATCGCTACAAAAAAAAAACGTTGAAGCACTCACCGCGTCGTTGTTTGAATGAGCCTTTTTCTGCCGGAAACGCTTTACCTTTCCAACAGCGCGTTTATCGACTTCTTCCAGCTCCTGCAATCAGTATTTTCTGATTCGGTACGTTAACAATGAAATATTCCTAGTCTCACCTTCGCAGTTTTCCACTCGCAGTGAATGTAAGCCTTTCCTTTCCATTTCACTAGGTACTGCGACTCACCCTCCTCAGGATCGCGACAATTGAGGATCTAAAGAGGCTCTAGTTTAAAAAAGCTAACATTGAACATATCCCCGTGATCTGCCAAATCCCTGTGATCTGCCAACACTACTCCAATGATAAAAATTTAAAAAATGTAATTAGACGTAGAATACTGGAATTTCTACAATTTCAAATTTTGAAAGAGCTAGGTACCTGCGAAGGTAAACCTATGCCAATACATTTACATGAAAACTCACCTTTTCAACGATCTGATGGTCAGTGGATTGAGTCTCTTGGGAGTCAGTGGTCAAAATTGAGTCCTCAGCATCGTCGTCGGCTGCTTCAACTACGTCAGCCCATTTTGACGTGCTTCGCTTCTGCAACATTCATACTTCGTAGCATAAATGATCATTCACACATGGAGATGGAATCAGTTCCCACAGAATCTGTTACGGACAAAGAAAAACAAGAAAAATGATAACGAAGATAAACGCAGAAAAGCAATGCATTAAAATCCACTAAAAAAATAATAGCACTTTGGCAGCAAAAAGGCGTGAAAGATCGTCCTTCAAGATAACCTAGTTAATGGATGCAAAATAGAGTAAAAATATACAGATACATAGGTACAACCCAACCTCATCATCCTCCGCAGCAGCAGCAGCCTCCTTCGCCGCCTTTGACGCCCTCTTATTGGACTTCCGACGCCCATCAGGCACAAAATCGTCGTCGTCATCCCCCGAATCGTCCACACTCTTTTTCTTTCTCGACTGAAAGGTCATATGATTCTACCTCAGCATCTCTCAAACAACATTACCATAAACAGCTTGCGACTTCAATTAGAATACACCAGAAACCTACCCTGACTACAGTAAGTCTCTTCGGTTTTCGTCCTTCAGAAGCGACAGAAGGTGGTGCTGGAGTTGATGGCTCAGTAAAAACGCCGTCAGTTGACTCCGCAACTTCACTAGGAGTCGCATCTCGATCCTCAAAGTTCTCTTCCTTACTGAGAGCAGCGACCTAAACAAGATTCCATGAGCAAGATAATCACTGAATCTCGTTGGAGATTATGCAAAACCTACTCGATCCTTTTTCCTCGACCTTTTAGGTGGTTTCACTGAAGGGGGTTCACTTTCTGTAACTTCGCTTTCGCCTGGTGAAGGTTCACGGCTGGAATAGAGCACTTGAAGAATAAAGACAAGGAGGGAATAAGTAAGAGAACTAGCTGAATGGCATGAGCATTGGCTAAGTGAATGCGGCGAATAAAATACGTATTTCAATTGAAAAATAGATTTTTTTCCAAAAAACGTCATCTATGAACCGTGATGAAGTTGACTGAGAAAGAAAAAGAAAGTTCTATCACAACAGCTTCAACAACCCTACCTGCAACTTGGCCCGGGTGTCGGCTCATCTGAGGTTTCCTCCTCGGGTTCTACTTTAGGCTCTTCCTCTTCAGCGACGGCAACGCTGGTGGTATCAACAGAGTTCTCTTCAGCAGCTTCCTATAAAAAAAGGACTAGTAACAAGCAACGGCCGGTTAAAAACACCTCACACCACCTCAGGTTCCTCCTCCTTAAGTTCCTCCTCTTCCTCCTCCTCTTTCAGATCATCGCTGATGGCCAGTGCAGGTTGTGTCTCGTCTGATAACGTAGAATAGTCAGCGGGAGCAATACCACTAGCACTTGTTGTAGGGGGAGTAGCAGGAGGCGAAGCTTCCTTCTCCTCTTCCACTTCCGCGGGTGGCTCATCTGATGGCTCAGGTTGTTCAGGCTCTTCGGTACGCATTGGGGGCGTTGCATCATCCCTGAATACAGGAGTCGATAGAGAAAAGAAATCATTTTAACCACGGTAGATATCGTTACCTGTCATCAAACAGATGCGCTGACGGCTGTATCAAAGGTTCGGGAACTAATCGTGCTGGTTTGACGTCAACCTCTTCTTCTTGAGAGGGAGCAGCTTCCGATACGGGTGGCACAACAGGCTCGGGCTAGAATATGGCGAGTATCTTCAACAAAAAAAAAGGAAAAAAGAAGAAAAATGGCAACGGCGGAACACAGAGAGTCAAACCCACCTTCTTCTCAACCTCATCAATCGATCTCCTTTGCTCCACGTGAGCCTGCACATCCACATAAGGATTATAGACCACCGGCTTCTGATCCACAGACGCCATAGAAAGCGGTGGCTGTGGCTGTGACGGCGGCTGCTGATGTAACTGCTGCGGCTGCTGGCCCATAGCATCTACAGCAGCGTGTCCATGTGGCAACTGTAGCAGCGAATGTTAAAGTGGTTCAATGCGGATCGATTGGGAAACAATCAGCCACAACAAGAAATAATGTTTCATAATTTACATCAGGAATCATAAAAACCACCTACCCCGTTGTTTTGGAAGCCGTTATCCATTCCATTAACTGGCATCGGCGGTGGCTGCTGTTGATGAAGCTGTGACGGCGGCATTTGCGGTGGTATTTGCGGTTGTTGAGGTTGCATCATGTGTGGCGGTTGTTGTTGTTGCTGCTGCTGCTGGGGTAGAAGCTGCTGTTGTGGAGGGATCTGCTGCATATGCTGTGGCGGAATTTGCTGTTGGGGTTGAGTTTGTGGTTGTTGTTGTTGTTGTTGTTGTTGCTGCTGTTGTTGCGGGGGTGGCTGTTGCTGCTGATGGTGCTGCGCCAAAGGTGACAACATTTGTTGGACATCCTAGAACATGCAATCTACTCATTTAAGATTTACTCATCTAAGACATCCAGAAAAAAATCAACTGAACCATGGATCCCCCTACCTGATACTGCTGTTGTTGTTGTGTGGGGGTTGGTTCTGGAGGGACTGAGTCTTTCGCATCGCCGTTGAACGCCTCATCTCCATTTGGCGACTCACCAAATCGATGGTACACACTTATCAGCGTACGACCCGATGTTTCTGGCTTGATATTTACCTGCAAACAAGCATGTCAACATCAAAACCAGCGCAAAGAAATCAATATAAAGCTCGTTAGTGGTCAAACAACTTTTTTCTGGACGCCCGATTCTGTAGACATCAAATCCCCATTTTTCTGAACAGAAAAATTGATCAGGCCTAATATGGGCCAGTCTAGCCGAACAAGACCAGTCCTTTTTCCGTTAGACTGGGAAATTAAGCAATAGCGACAGCCACTACTCCGTTATTCAATAGAGTCACTTACAGCACCAATACAGATAAAAAAAGACTGCCCTTTACCTGAACTTGACTTCCGCTCTGCGTGACCTGTACCGGTGTGGTGGGAGTTGCTGAGGGGCTTTGCTGGATAACCACCTGTTGACTTGGTGGCCCAGTATTTGGCCCACTAGGTGGCCCCATTCCTGGTGTTGGCATCTGAACAACGCACAAAGTCTGCCATTAATTTGCGAACTCTTCAGTATAAGTAAAATGTATCAAAATAGGAATCACACCTATAACAAATAACCTCTAAAGACCTACCTGTTGATTCATGGGCATTCCTGAGTTCGCATTCGACATCGGTGTCATCCCTGGTGGTTGCTGATTGGCTTGTTGCTGTTGCTGCTGTGATTGTTGCGCTTGTTGTTGCTGCGGGGCGGAAATCGCTTGACCGGCTTGGGCGCTCATTTGCAGGCGATGATGTTCGGCTTGCAAATACTGCAGTCGCATTTGCACCTAAACCATGCCATTAAACAGTGCATTTCTGAAGAAAGCCTTTCCATTTGCACATTGATACAATGAAAACAGTTTAGCAAGACTGAATCCACGAAATGTTCATAACATATCGACGCTTCACAATACCCAGGGGAACTAGTATGGCAAAAGAAGTGTTTCTGGCAGATAATTGAAAAAAGCAGATAACAACCAATCGTGATAAATGACTGAAGTATTCCAGGATCAGCACTTAGCCCGACATAGTTCAAATAGATAGCATAACAGCATGAACGCTCGTTTCAATCAAGTCGTTTCAGAATGTGTTGCCGATGTATTTTTCATCATTGCCAACATAGCAAACGCTCGCGACACGTGGCTTTTTAGCAAAAACAGTGAATTCTATTCTATTAGGATATAAAGTTGCACAGCGAACGATTAGAAACACTGAGAACGTGATTCCGAGCTTCCTCATCAGATATAGCTTAAAAAAAGAAAACAGCTGAGAAAACATACCAAAAATGAAAGGAAAAGAGAACTGATATATCTAACCCAAGTCATGCTTTCAACTTTTAGATAGTGCGTAAAATTTGTAGTGCTAACAGTCGCTTGCAGTGTGGTAAAGCCATCCTTCTATTTTCAAAACACCTTTTTGAACGTGTTTTGATTGTACCTCTACCTTTCTACCTTTTGCCTACAAATTCAAATATTTGTCAAAATAAAAAGTTCCCTGTCATTAAAACTACTATGCCTACGCACATTTGTTTCTCTATGAGACCTTCGACACATAAACGATAGCAGTAACCATGCATCTCTGGAGCACATAAAACCAATACTCAAACTAAATAAGCCACACGAAACTACAAAGCAAGCAAATTTGAGGGGGAGAAACTTCAGTAACAACATCGATTCTTCTTGCATTAGCACTTCAAAATGAAACAATATGCAGCGCATTCATGGCTGTTTACCGTTGCTTCATTGATTCTCGCCGAGAAAGTATTTTTCAGACTCAGTTTGGTTAGAAGCACATAGAGGCATCGTAGCATGTACGAGACAGAAGTTCACAATGACATATGAAATAAACGGCCTCGTCTCTTCATACAATATGTGGAATAAACATATGAAATGCACGTGTTGGAAGCGTTGCCCTCCATTTTTATGGGATAACAATCGGCATTAAAACAAGCCCTCCGCAAAAAAGAACATGGGTGGGAAACTCCGATGATAGAGGAAAAAATGTTGGATGCCTCACATCGTCCTTCTTGTGGTTCTTGTAGATTTTCAAACCTAATCCTAATTTTATTAGTACTATGGCCTTAATCTGCTACAAATTGCAAATCGAACGGTTGCTCCTACTACAAGAAGCAACTTCCACAAAGGGAGGAAAAAACATAAAAGAACACATAAGTTGGATGAACTTTCGAAAAGTTCAACACCGCTGTTGAAGCAACCATATAATGTAAGTGATGAAGCGTTTGAACGCTGACGAACCTGTTGCAGCTCCTGTTCAACCATTGGTGTTCTTTGTTGTTGATACAGATGCTGCATTCTCTGCTGCATCCCACGCATTTCCATCTCCAGATGATAGAGCTGCTTAATAGTAAATTTTTATATACCTATACCCAAAATATCCAATGCTAGACTACGCTACCACAATAGACAGAGAAATTCTTCATTCAATCATCCCATGTGCTATAGCAACAATGACATAGTCCTTGTGCGCAATCGGTGGAAAGTTTTCGAGCGCGCAAAGCCTGCGGCGCGGGTGCGGAGCATCTTGCTTGTAACAGCGGTCGAGCGTCCTCGCTCAGCTGTTCGGGGACGCCGTTCCTCAAGATTAGGCTCAAGCAGGCGTTTTTATGCGGGTTTCTTTATTGTATGAAATATTGTTTTAATGAAGAGGCCTGAGGCTGACCAATATTGATCGCATGGCCCCTAACGCCTAGCCTTTTGCAACTTTTTGCCCAAGCATGCCTCAGATCAGAAATTTTCATGCTTTTTGTGTATTTTTTCATTTGTTTTTGACCCCGTTGATGGCTGCTTGTCTCAGCTAGCCACTCAAAACGTCAACGCTGAGCCCAATTCTGACGAAAGGCTTCCTCAAACAGCTGAACGAGGACGCCGAGCCGCTGTTACAGGCGGGACGCGCCGCAGGCTACGCGCGCTCGAAAACTTTCCACCGATTGCGCATAAGGGCAATTCAAAACGCTTGTTTGCAGGGAGAAACATCCCTCAGCTGTATTTTCGCTTGGGGAACTCACTTGTTTTGTATAAGCAGAGCGGATAGAGGTCTCTTACAAAACAAGTACCATAATAGGCTAACGTACTAATTACAAGTAATTCGAATAAACATAAATACATGGGTAAAAGATTGCTGGCGTCTACCTGAGATGACTGTTGCTGCTGCTGACCCCACTGGTCTGGCTGGGTCGGGTGTATACTCGGACCGCTTTGCGGCGTTTGTTGTTGAGGTTGTTGCTGCTGGTAGTATGGATGCTGTTGTGGCTCCCAATACTGATTCTGCATTGGTAACTGGAATACGGATAATGTACCATCTACTCTCCAAAAAAAAAAAAAAGAAAAAAGCTTTTATTATAAAACAAACTCACAGGTTGTTGCCCTTGCGGATATTGTGGTCGCATTTGTGGGGGTGGATATTGTTGCGGTGGATAACCGCCCTGCGGCGGCGGCGCACCATAGCCATAATGGTTCGCCGCTGGTGGTTGCGGAGCCCCGTAGGCATTCGGTCGTTGTTGTTGTGCTTGTTGTGATGGATACATCGGTTGTTGCATTCCTGGATAGGCTGGTTGTGGCGCATACTGGGGCCGATAGCCAGGCGGAGCGCTCTGGGGTGGGAAATGTGGGGATTGCTGCGGTGGACCAGCACCACCGTACATTCCCATTTGACTACTCTGAAAATGTGAAAAATTAGGGCCAAAAACTCCCCCAATAAGCCGATTTTGGTTGCAAATATGCATACATTGAAAAAAAAACAGCACATGCGCTATCAAAAACAACGGAGGACAATGGAGAAAATGCTTACCTGTGGTGGATACATGCCACTCATTTGCTGCATTGATGGTCGCATCATGGGATTATTTGACATGGCGGCCATGCTTTGCATAGGATCCATCTCTTGCTGTAAAACCACAACTTCGTCAAGTGATGGAAATTCGTCCTCTAACATCCAGGAGAAAATTCAGATATGGAAGGGGCATAGATGGTCGAACCTTGACAATGTGAGCCTGTGGACGGATCTCAGAGTATAGGTATGATAGAAGAAGTCTAATAAAAGACAAAGGGTAAAAACCCTACAAGAAGATAAAGCTGCAAGGTGTGGAGTGGAGCAACCGCCCATAGCCTAATCACATTGCTCCACTAATGAACGTGAACTTTCTCTCAAATTATACATTCAACTTTCTTGGATAGATTCAGTCAACCACTTCCCACATATTCCCATCAGAATGTATCCAAAAATAGGGCCAGACCAGGTATTGGAAGCCAATGGCTGCATAGGTAGTATAGTGCGGCAAATAGGCGCACATTATAGATCCGACGCACGTCCAATATTTCGTAAAACATCGTGTAATTAATGGCATATGCGAGAAATAAGGTGCACTTTCGTATGTTATATCTAGTATGAATCAGCCTTGACATATTTCCTTTGCTGAAACTAGTGACTCTCCTAGTGGAAAATTCTATGATGCAAAAATTGAGTCCATCCACGTAATATATCCATCTATGATAAACGTCATCAGATTTCCCGCATATGCCATTAATTACACGATGTTTTACAAAATACTGGACGTGCGTCGGATCTATAATGTGCGGTTATTTGCCGCACTATACTAATTATGCATCTACGGGCCTCGCTCTCTTTCTGGCTAACATTTGTGCTGCAGTGGAGCTGACCATTTTGCGGACTTGAAGGCGAGCAGCAAGGAAACCGTGTAGCGCGTTGGAATAGCTGTCTTATACTGCCGTGATAGCTGATCGTAGTTATGCCTCCAGTTTTTCGTAGCATTTGGTAGCTTTACGGTAGAAAAACGCTAACAATGCTACAATTAGAAAAAAATTGCAGCACAATATAGTGTCTCGAGCTCCCGGCGTGCTGGCCCAGCACCATTTCAATTCTGCAAAGTGGTCCATATACACAGTCGCTCTTAATCATCCTTGCACCACACAGCACCGCCCGTCTGCTGAGCCGCTCCGCATCACATATCATAATGCGTAGATGGTGCGGCGCGTCTCAGCAGGCGGGCGGTGCTGTGTGATGCAAGGATGATTGAGAGGGACTGTACCTATTCCAATTACCTCTCATGTTAGGCAAATAGAGAACTATTCAACGGGTAAATTACTAAAAGATAGATTTCTCTGTGCGGCGGTGGCAACTAAAACTGAAGAAAGGTTATCGTGGTGATGGTAAAAACACCATCGACGCGGTGAGCGGTGCGGCTGAGCTCTGCCAATGGTCTTTTCACACAGTTAGCCAATCACAGAGCCTGTTCGCGCCTGCAGCTCCGGGTATAACGCCTCACACTCCGACTCGCTCTGTTAATTACCAACCACCACCTCTTTGAAAATATACCGTCACACAGGTAAAACTTCTTTGATAAAGTTTCACCAAGCTGATCCTGTCAATTTGCTCCTCCGCTTCGAATGAAATTAAAAATATTTTGGTAAACAAAACGGCACTATTCCACTTTCACGGACCCAAAATCTTCAAGGAAAATTTTTGGCTGAAACTTTGCCTAGGGGGGTTATTTGAGGTGCTGAACACAAATATCGTATTCTTTTTGTACCGTAACCCCATTTTTGTAGGGTTAGGGTAGGGTAACCCAAGATACGGTACCTCATGGAATTCGCTCAAATTTTGCACAAGGGGGTTATTTGAGGTGCTAATCACGAATATCAACATCATTTTGCATGCCACCTTCGTCTTCTCCTTGAAATTGGCATTTTTTTCTGAATTTTCTACCGTATACCTACCGTATCCCTACAAAAATGGGGTTACGGTACAAAATGAAGGCGATATTCGTGATCAGCACCCCAAATAAGCCCCCTGGGCAAAACTTGAGCGAATTCCATGAGGTACCGTATCTTGGGTTGCCCTACCCTAACCCTGGAAAAATGGGGTTACGGTACAAAACGAATACGATATTCTTGTTCAGCACCTCAAATAACCCCCCTAGGCAAAGTTTCAGCCAAAAAATTTTCTTGAAGATTTTGGGTCCGTGATAGTGGAATAGTGCCAACAAAACACCAAAAACTCGAAATTAACCTTTTTCTTGGAGCGACTCTTTGTGGCTGGAGCAGGTTTTTGTACAGGTTGTGAAGGCTGCCCCATCATCATCATCTGTTGCTCGTATGGATTATTCATCGGGGTCAATCCGCCACTCATTGACGGATAACCAGCAACAGACGGTGGCTGGCCTGAAATAGTCACATGTCACAGATAACCCTATCGTTTCCATGAAAAACCTCCAAAAACTCCTCCAGGAACGATAAGTGAATCAATCGATGAGACAGAATGCACAACCAACCAACCTTGCGACATTCCCATGCCACCCATACCGCCATAGTCGCCTAACTGCGACATTTGTGGCACATATTCGTCGCCTTCATCCATTATTTCTTGATCTACTTTTACACTATATGGGCGACACGATTAACAGTTTATCATCTGGAAATGAACAAAATTGGTAACAAAATTAGAGTGCAGGCCATAGAGTATATAATATGCGAGAAAATGAATTTCATGGATGAAAACGGGAAACAGTACAACTTTGAATAACGTACGAGCCTGCACCGGTGGCACCGCGTAAACATGCGAAATGTTCGACTATCAACGCTGATTGATAACAAACCGAAATCAATACAACAAAACACCGAAATGTTTTTGAAACAACGGCAGCCCGCGTCTCTAGTGTCCACGGACGCTGCCGCACTTTTCCGAAAACAAAACGTAAAACTTCCTTCCTATAGTAAACCAGCAAATCGATATTTCAGGAGGGATATTGATTTTAGCTAGACAATATAAGAGAAAAAATTAGGGGAATTAAAGCACAGGATGAATTGGAATTTCGGATTATTCACCGTGCAATTTCGATTTTGGTAGACAAAGCCAGGATGAACCCTATTAGTTTAAAAAGTACGGGAGTTTTTAGGGTTTCGAAGACCACCGCAAAATATAGCCATGGACCCCGCAAGAATTCAAACGAGGCGGACCATCTTACCGTGATTGAGGCGTGAGATAAAATGTCAAGCATGAATAAATTTACATCAGTACGGCAAGCAAGAGGGTGTCGTGATTTTGGTTTTGGGAAACCGAAACCATAGGAAAAAGAATGCAAAAAAACATTAATTAATTTGAAAAATCTCCTTTGATTTGGTTCTTGAACGAAAATGGATGAGAAAGTTCATTTTATTTCACGGCTTAATTACGGTAAGACGGTCTGTAGACGTGCATAATTCGCCTTGCAGAATCCGGAAGAACCTTCTCCAAATAATTAGGGAGAAAGAATACTGTCATTAGATAACAGCAAAAAAAAAAGGAAAACAGAGAGCGGGAAAAAAACGAGCCACTGCCTAAAATGGGGAAATAAAGAATGCTCTGGAAAGCATTTTGCTGTAGAATTCGAAATAGCCGAAACGGAAAAGGAGAAACAGGAAAAAAACAAAAAAAAAGCATGGGGAAGAGAACTATTTCTCGAAATGAATAAAAATGAAAAAGCAATGAATCGATGTAGTTTGAAAGAAGTCTAGTGATGGAAAGCAATGGGTGAGAAACTGTTAAGTGCACAGAAGTTTTGATTTCACTCCTCCTCTTAGTAGAAAGTTGAAAATAAAAAAATATTATTAAAAAAATTAAATTGAAGTTTAGAAAAACAAGTTAGTGAATAGAACGAATGTATTACACAGGTGGTCCAAAAAACGAAAAAAAAAATGGCGTAAAAATAGAGAAACATCTTGTCTGAGTATGAAATCTAGGAAAAAATGAATTGGTATCCCTGATAAATTATTGGAAAATGTGTTGTGAAAGAGATTCCAACCCAAGTGAAACGGAAAAGACTTAGTTTCCCGGCAATAATTTATCAACATTCTTTATATAGCCGACGAGCTCGTTCATAGTGGAACTGCTGAGCATCGCTAAAGTTGTTTAAACAAACTTTCGCCGTGGAAAAAACGCCGTTCAAATGGGTAATCGATTAACTGTACCGAAAATTGGAGACTAGTTCACCATCATTTTCGTGTCGACAGGGGGTCTATACATCACGACTGCAATTACCTAGCCGTACTTCGAATCAGAACAGAATTCGGCGATTTTTTCCCAGACACTTCTGGAACATTGGCGGATTTCGCTCGTCGCCGCGAACGTTCGAGAAGTGTCGTCGGCGGTTAGCGGTTGATTGACTGCTGGCTTCGAGTGAATGTGAGTGACCCGTGCAGTTGTTTTGGTGCGCATGCAGCACACCACCTTACGAGATGGCGATCAATACACGGACAAACACCCACACCAACACACACCACTACTCTGGTCAAAACGATGCTGCTGACATGGATCGCCGCCCCACGCAACCTCTCGCCTGCTGGTGGTCGCCCGCCGCCGGGCCGCCCGGCGCTCGTCAAACAATTCTGTCGCTTCTGTGTGTGTGCGCAGTGGTTTTCACGAAAGTCTTTCGTTGTTTTCACACTCTGACATGAATATCCACCCCTGGTAATGTATTGCGAGATTGACGACGAACAACGGATGCATTGGTATAGTGAGGTGCCGCATATTGTAAAATATCGACCGGCAAATAAGTGTAAAGCAAGTAAAAAAGGCCAAATTCAAAAGCGCAACAATCAATACGGCCACATAGGATGGAATTGTGCAGGTAGCACGGCATTTCACAGTAATAACGTACGGAATATACTCCCCTTCACTAAGAACAAGAGCTGAAGAGAAATTAGAAAACAAAAAGAGAAAAATATGCGATACTCGGCGAGACAAGCAGGCAAAATATGAGTGTCTGCTGTTAGTGCATGTCTGAGGTCCTACATATCCATCACTGAGTTTACCCGTGATAATCACGATTACCACCAAAGTTTACCTTTTTTGGAATTCATCAAAAAGTTTACCACCTAGCGATGAGGTTAGGAACGAGGTAATCAATACCTACTTATCACGTTCACCCCCAATTTTATCAAGGGGTCTTATATCTTATCTTCCTCCTCCTCCTATACCCTATGGTAAATGTTTACCTGCACTTGCAGTGACGAATGTCACCACCGAATGCACGGTTGAGGTTACCCAGGGTAAACGTGTTCACACCTGCTTAACACTGGGTAGATTTCCGGGGTGTTGACACTATTACCCTGGGTAATATCAATAATGCATGCAGCCACAACTTTGTGCACAAATACCGAACTCCTACGAAGTCCGCATAACACCGCATAATGACTCGAATTTCTTTTAACATTTGAAGAATCACTACAGAAATACAAGGAACGAACTCCCATACGCGTTAAAAAAAACGTTATAAACATGATTATAAATTAAGAAGGATGTCAACAACAAAAACACATAGATTACAAATAAATGAGTGAAAATAAAACTAAGAGCTCGTACAGATTATTTATAGAAGGAAAAGGTTAATTTCTTTAAAAAAAAAAGAACAATAGTGAAATGGAATACATAAGTAAAATTTGAAAAAAAAAACCCATCCAAGTTCGACTGACATCCGAAAAATGATATTTGTCTCCCTCCATGAACTGAGCACAACACAAACATCCACTTCATCTACGTTTTCAAAAGAAGAAAAAAAGAAAAGAAAAAAGAAATTGCTCCTGTTCTCAGTATAGTAGGGAGAATTACCCAAAGAACTGGATAAAATACAACAATGAGACTTCAGCAATCGAGAAAGCAGAGAAGAAAGTGGTGCCCATGGTTCGGAAAGAAGAAAAGATGGAAAAGGAAGAAAATGAAGAACAAAAATTTCTATTTTTTCTCGAGTGGAAAAAAAAGTTGAAGGTAATTACCGGCAATTTCTTGCAGGGTAAATGTTTCCCAACTTTTTGAGGAAAAATAAAAACAATGCAGCGTCAGTAATTGCATGCAGAATCAAAGTTTGTGCAACTGTAGTAAATAAACAATATTTATTTATCAAATCATTTTCCTTTAGTTGTCTACAAATTCTCAGGTTTCTGATAAGGATTTTGAAGGATCAAAAGCATCATTGCAGAACACATAAATTAATCAAATGAGACATTTCCAAAAGAGTTCTATTCTAAAAGCAGTGCTAGAACTACTATAAAAGTTGTTTCATGATGGGACCCAACCACACCTGAGTCGCGATTGGCTGATGCTCCATTAGTGGTGCACACATTTCAAAATTTTACGCAAAAGTTCATCAAGATTCGTACTTTAGTAGAATAACATTGACAACTCTTAAATTCTGCTATTAACTAGGAATTTATTATCGCAACTGATACGCTTTTTTTGTGTGGGAAAAGTAGACGTTAGGCAGTCGGCGAGAGAAAGAGCCAAAGGACAGCGTTGACACAAAGGAACACGGTGCGGGGACGGGGGGCGATGGTCGCGCCATCGCGCAATTTGAACCAACCGGCGAAACCGCGTGAAAGTTCATTTGAATGGAGGCTTCATGGAATTGGCATGAGCTCTGTGGGCATAAGTTCTTTGAAGATGTTCGTTAACAGTAATAATATGCCGCATTACACTGCTCTTCAAAGCTGGCCCTAAATCCACAAAGCAAAAATCAGCTGCTGCGAAGCGGAGAGAGCACGAGTGGCGCGGAGGTCGCAGAGCGCCGCGTGTGAGGGACGCGCGCGCGACGCGGCGAGTTGGCGCCGTGCCAGCGCCACCCCGCGGCCTTGCTAGCAGATGGTTCCGCACCCGTCCAGAGCCCCTCTCTCGCCTCTCGATAACCCACTAACGACAACCTGCTTATTATAGCGTCGAGCCACGCATATGCGGCATATGCTAGCCGCGGCAAGCGTGGACACGCCGGCCGCCACCTTCTCCTCCTCATCAACACTCACACATTCACCGACGACGCACACATGCACAACAATCGATGCATCACTCACACACACTCTCATACGAACGGGGATCGCTGCTGCTGCTGCTGCTGCTACTGCTACTCGGCGTCCTCCTGCTCAACTCGGCAGCATCCGGCATCCGAGAATATGCCCGACGGACGACTCGGCCGCGTCCGAGTCGCGCCTCGTTCGCGCCCGACCCGCGCCTGGCCTTGGCGCTCTGACCTGCTATCGATTTGCTCCAGCTACAAGCGATTCGCCAGCGATAATAGACCGAACAAGTGCACACCGAACCGGGCCCATTGATCAGTGGTGGGGGCGAAGCTGAAATAGGACCGGTTCGTGCAGGCTCGGCTGAGTTGCAGACCAGTTGAAGCTTATGGAGCCAGTGAGTGCATGTAATAGAAATTGTTTCTCAGAGAATTACTCTTAGAAGATCTAGCAATAGAATTCAATTGCTTTTGGAGCTAGGTTCATGTCGTCCGTTCCAAAAATTAGAGCAATTCAATGTTTCGCGTGTAGCTGCACAAGGCATATTTTGTCTCACGCCAGATCGTAGAAATTGAGCGCCATCAGTAACTGAAAGCGTGCCAAAACATGTCTCGCTTCTAAGAACCAGCGAGACTTACCTCATCTTGGAAGCCTACTAAGTGGCAAGATTGGTGAAACAGACAGTAGGTTCTAACAGCGCTCAATTTCCACGATTTGGCGTGAGACAAAATGCGCCTTGTGCAGCTACACGCAAAACATAGGATTGCTCTAATTTTTGAAACAGATAGTACATGCATATTATAGTCGCGGTCAACCTGATTCAGTTTTGGTTCCTTCACAGTCATTACTCCTAGCTGCCAAGCAGTGCCATTGCAATGCGGGTTTTAAGCGTCACACTCTTGTTCTGACACGTTCTGACACGCTCAACGCTAGCACTAACAGGTCCTGCTTGTCCTCTTCCCTTTTAACTGGTAAGGAAGCTAATGGTACATGTCAAGACGTGTCAGAATCAGTCAGCCTATCGGGAACTACATCATGGAGGTGCTGCATCGCGGTCGCGGGGCGGTAACAGCGAAGAAAGCAAAACTGAACCAGGGGCCGTGCGCATCATTGAGATTACCCAGGGTAAAGGTGCTAACACCACGCAAATCTGCCCACTGTTAGCGCGGGCATCAACACGTTTACCCTGGGTAATTTCAATCTGGCGGCTGCGGCACCAAACCTCTTTAATCTCTGTGAATCTTCAGAACGACCATTTCATCAACACAGCTAATTAAGGGAGCGACTTGTCTAATTAATTCCTCAGAAGCTGCCGAAGTCTTCCAATCACTAGCTGGGTTGCAAGATTGATGTGGGCGGGATGCCCTGTCCGTGGATTGGATTAGCTTTGTGCTAGACTATCCATGTCCGGCCGATTTAATCCAGTATTGATGCATGTACTCCTCGTCGAATTGGACGTAAGCCAAACTTTTGCTGACCCGTTAGTACTACCCCTCCAACAATGAAGTTTAGACCTCATTCAACATTCACTTTGACAGCATGAATTATAGAACATCGAGGAGGTTTGAGTTTCATAGCATTTGAGGTAAATTTGAGGTAGCTTCGAGAAGACGAGCGAACGAAAATAAAACCGGTACAATTACGTACAATTCCGCAAAAGCACGTTTCCCCACCGCTCATAAATCGTAGTGGACCTCGAAAGCAGCCGTCAGTATGAAAATGGCGGCGTGTGAGCGTTGTACGTGGATATGAGGTTGCGTCCGAGCTCTGCGATTGGTCAATTCATCCAAGTAGCCAATCACAAGGCTCGATAGCATCACACTTTCTAGGTAGCACCCCACACAACGAACAAAGCGGAGTAGGTAAAAAGTTTAGTCATGGGGAAAAAGTGACATGACCTTTCCAAATGGAGTAGAAAGGGTGTAGCCTTATTGTCCTGGCCAAGCACTCCTGGCCATGCACTGGAAAAAGATTAGTTCCACCGGGGAATATATTGCTTCTAGTTCAGACCGCTGGTAATGGGCATTCCCAGAGTTGTACGATCCGGCTGATTTTTTTTCAAATCTATGGTGCAAATGAGCATGGAGGATTATAATGGACTGAGTGCGTTTTTCCCCGCCACCCCCATTGCGGTGGGAGGGGAGTGCCGCAATTTCTGGAAAAAGCAATCACTTCTGTCTTTGCATCACTGCTTTGAGACAGAATAAAAAACATAGGATTGGCACGTCAACTTATTTCTCATGTCAATTCTCAGTAAAATCTTTCAGAATCTGGCAACGAGCACGACTCTGGTTTGTCAAATGCATCGCACAATGCCGCGATTTAAAAAAAAAGTCAGACAATTTAGGCAGATGACGTGTTTACAAGTCCCTTCTGTTAGCTAGATGCACAACTGCCCTTCACTCCTCAGTCATGATCAAAGAACGACCTAGAAAAATCGACTGTCTTACAGCAACTTTACAAATCTGTTGATTAACATCAATTTGACTCAAGGACATACACCAAAGTAACCCCTTGAGACGTTAGAGGTGAATAGAATTGAGGGACCTTTGCTGGCAACAAAAAGGCGTTTTCAACTGAAATTAACTGCAGATTCACGTTCTGGACCCATTTTCTTAATATTAGGTCGTCAAGTATGAAATGTCTGATTTTTTGAGAGGTCAGTTTGACAGTTGGTATCTTCGGGGTTTCTTTAGGTCCCCTCTCATCTTTCTTTCCATTATGAAGGTAAATTCTCCCTCTCTCAAAATCACCTATTTTCTTTCTGACGAACTTAAAAATTTTTGTTAGAGAGGACCTTTTGTGAAACTACTCGAAGACAAAAAATCGCATCATTTCGGAATATTGGTTCCATCACGGAGCCTGTAAAGTGAGGACAACTCGAAATACCCTAAAAATGTTTGAAAAGGGAGTGGCTAATAAACGAACGGGACACCGATGTTCTGAGAAATTTCTTCCTGGTGATATAAACCTGCAAAGTGAGCGTTGTGATGAACCTGGATTATGATGCGTTGGAAGCTGTGGCTTGAGCGGATAGGAGCCACAGTATGCCTGTATATGCAGCAAGGTTTGGCGTTCGTAACCCTATATTATTCAGGTGTTCAAGGCAATACGACAAGCTAAAGTGGCTCGATGAACGAATTTTTCACAGTTTGATCCCCAAAAATTGGTGCCATTTTTTGACCATTTTTTGCAAAACTGCGCTGCGTAAACCAAGGGAGCAAGGAGAGGAGTCCACCTGCCATTCGTTGCACTGGCCAAACCTTGCTTTACTTGACCACAACTTCTCCCAAGTATTAGTCCACTTCTTGGTAGAGAAAATTTTCCACTTTCAACATCATGTTGGAAATGCCCTTCGCCACGTTGTTGCCGCCTGCTTCCCTGGTTTCCAAGCCGTTAGCGCAACCATGCTACCGGTAAGATGGCAAGGCTGTGCCGGTAGCATAGGGGCATATTTGGATTGCTCGTACCCAATCTTGTTGGAGAAACATTACCCGAAACTGTCTCATTCAAAATCAGACATTTCATACTTGACGACCTAATAGTTAGTTCTCGTTCCATGCATGAGAGCGTCTCCTGGCTAACACAGAGTGAAAGGCGCGCCCCAATGCGCGTTCTCTGACCGAGCGCTAATCGACAAGTACGGCAGTATGCTCACCTTCTCTGGAAGCTTTTTTTTTTGAGGAAATTCTCCATATGCAAAGAATTCTGTCTCATTTCAACAGAATACAGATGAATATGTTGTTCGAAATGTGAGTGGGAAGAAAGTGCAGTCGCTGTTAATCATCCTTGCATCACAGAGCACCGCCCGTCTCCTGAGCCGCGCCGCACCACCCATGATGATGCGTAGGTGATGCGGCGCGGCTCAGCAGACGCCCGGCGCTGTGTGATGCAAGGGTGATTGAGTGCGGTTGTACAAGGATAAGTGGATGAAACTTCGTGAAAATGATGAGAATAGACCAGGCGTTGAAAAATGGGCAGAGACGGAGGAAGAACAATTTATTCTGGCCCTCGACTTCGGGTATGCGATTGTTCCTCAATGAAAATCTATTTCTAGCACATAGTAAAGCTCTTGGGCCCAGGTCCTGGATGCATCATTGGTACAACCCAGGGTAAACGCATTGATGTCCTTGTTAACGATGGGTAAATCTGGATGGTATCGAAATATTTACCCTGGATAATCTCAATGATGCATGCGGTCCCAAATTGAATATCACGTTAGGTACCTAGGCTTTACTAGACGAGTTTCAATGCAAAAGGCAATTTCCTGTAAATATACCCGAACTCGTGGTAATGTTCACTATTGCTAGCCCAGAAGAAGGCCCGAAGCATCAAATCTGGCTAATTTCAGTGCCTAATGATGGTAATAAATCGTTTGCCTTTCTAAATTACCACTCAGCCAGCTTACTGCCTCTTTACCCTAATTGGAAAAAAATTTCATGGTTAAGGGGCTAGTAGGTAAAAAATTCCATAATCTATCGAGATCTCATAATTTTTGCACAGTTAAAGAAAGTAATAAAATTGCAGTTCAGTTCCGGCTAGAGTACCATCTTACTATGTTAGAAGAATAGGGTCCTTACGTCCCGAAAGTGGAGACCTCTCTGCGCGTCGACTCTGGGCGCACTGTCGATACCCAGCGCCGTGACAAGTCCTTTAAAAAGCGATCCTTGGCTTGAATTTTCGATTTTATTCGCTTTTTCTTCCTAGTTCCAAGAGAGTAGTAATTTCACAGCCGTAGTTTAGCGCTAACCAACATCCGTTGTTTTCAAGGTACCCATGTAGATTATCGATCAAAAACGGATCGATAACGACGTAGCGCTCAGTGCAATTACCCGGACACATTATTCCGCAGCAGTCCATGGACAGTGAGTGTATCCAGATGCCAACACGGAAAAACGCATGTAGCCCAACTGGTCCTGTGTAATGCATCTTTTCCGCGACGACGACGCTGCTTCAAATACTGCCGAACGAGAAAAAGTAACTGAGGTGGTGTGGGGAGGTTACACAGCGGAACCTCACAACTATGTACAATCAGCATTCCTGGAACAATCCATGCCAGTGTGGGGTAAAAAGTAACTGCAGCAACAAAATTTTCAGGAAAATTTGAGAGAGGAAAAAATAGAGCTAGCCGATGGAAGTTCAAGTGCACCTCTACAAAGGGGACAAGGATTCAATTCAAAAATAGGTGTGGAAAACAAAAGTGCAAATCGGATAGAGGTAAAAATAGCAATGGAAAAAAGAGAATAAATGTTATCCTTAATTTATACATCGTAGAGCACATTGATATAGAGGATATATGTAATCCATGGAATTTTTCCACAAAAAAAAAACAGGGGAAAAGAATCGCGAATTTTAGGGTGTCTGGCCCTGTAAAAAGGTCACAATGGATCTCAATGTGAAAATACAGAATAGTATCCAATTAACATAATCAATAAATTATAAATTACCACTTTAGAAGAAAAAAGAAAAAAGCCTAACTCTTGTTTCGTAACTTTCCATTAAAAATGAGATTAACAGTCCAAGGGAAAAAATGTTGGAAGTAACCAATACATGGAAATTTTACACAGAAACATATCACACAACAAAAATGGTAGAGTATTTCTTTAGGGAATGCAGATTTATCCGGAAAAATATGGATGCTTCCAGGAATTTTTTACCTAAAGAGATTTGATTCCTGGAGCAGTAAACATTCGAGATTTAAATATTTTCAAAGCGAAAACTCATCCCCAACACAACTTTTATTGTTTGTTTTCTAATTCAGAGAAATTTCGAGAATGAAGCCATTTTTGAGAAATTCAGATATGTGAACAAAAAAAAAACAAAATGTCTTCAGGGAATGCATATGTGTCCGGGAAAATATGGATGTTTTCAGGAAATTTCTGTCCAAAGAAATATAATTCCTGGAGCAGTAAGCCTTAGAGATCCGAATACTCTTAAAGCGAAAATTTATTAGCAACACAATTTTTATTATTTGTTCTCTGTTCCGGAGGCATTTCCATACTAAGGCAAGGGATGATAATACTCATAAAAATACTAATAAAGAGAATCCAGTTTATTTATTTATTCATTTATTTTCACTACAAAGTGCCTCGGGCAAAATGCTACAATTCGAAATGGAGATTTTTTCAAATGTTTATATTTGAACATTTAAAGTTCCTCGACGTAAGACTAAAAATATATGAAATGACAAATGACACCAACTTTCTGGCTAAAGAAATTGTAATAGAAAAATTTTAACTTGAGAGTAACCAATTAAAAATTTGCAATTACAAGGTTTTAACTTAGAAGTAATCGATGGAAGATATGTACATTTTGTCGGAAGAATCTGTAGAAAATGTTCCTAAACAGTAAAGTACAAGGTACAATCAGTAAAATCGATATTTCAGAGTGCACTTAGTTTTCCAGTATAAAAAATGGAGGAAGGGTAAATAGTGGGTTTCCTACAGGTGGAAGAATAGGAGAGAAAAAATGAGAAATGTGAAAAAGTACGGAGGTCGCTGGCGAATATTTTTGCTCCGCACAAGGATGATTACAAATGGGAAAAAAACGGTGGGGTATTAGGGAAAGTAATTATTTTCTCTTTGCAGTGAAGACATTACCTATTTGTTTATAGATTTATTGTTTATGCGTTAGATTACCAGTGAAATGTACGGAACAAGAGCTAGTATAATCAAAAAGTTCCTAACTCGAAATAAATGCACAGTAATTCAATCAAATTGAAATTTGCACAAACGACGGCCAGCAGCATTTGTGCACGTAATGAATAGCCTGGCAACGTGCCAAAGAAGTTGTCAGCTCCAACCGCAATCGATATGTGATGAGACACACACCACACACACGCACAGCAAGCACCACCACAGCGGTGAGACAACAATGTCGGGAAGGCAGAGAGTCGCCAGTTAGTCAGTGACGGCGGCGGCGGCGGCGGGCCGCGAATCGGCGGCGTCCGCGGCCCAGTAGGCTGCCGTCGCCGCGGCCTGCTGATGCTGTTCGCCGCTACTCCTCTATTGCGCTATGTTCCGGAAGCATATAGTAATTGATTGGGTGTGGTAGCCGCCAGGGACGACGACGACGACGACGTGGACGATGACGTTGGCAGATCGCCAAAACAACCCGCACCGACCGCCGGCGCCGCCGCGACGACATCGCGCCATTAGTTGATGGGTAGGGCAGCGGTGGCGGCGGCGGTGGTGGTGGTGGTCGCCGTTCACAGCCGGCTAGGCTCGTAAAATCATTTCCAGCGCAATGTGGTTGAAGTTGAAGGGCTCATAAAAGGGCAGCGGTGAGTTGGTGAGGGGGGGGATTGGGAGGGCAGGATGAAAGATCTGAAAAAAAAAGAAGAAAAAATAGCGTGAGCTACAAAAACAAGCTGTTCTACTGTTTCTGGCCAATATCCAATCGCTTCATTCATTCTCTTAAAATAATGCACTGAAGATATTATAGGATACCCAGGTGGAATGACGCATAGTGAGGAAAGATCGTAAGAATGAGGAGAGAACAGGAGAGGGGGGGACGCCCTCGAGGAGAGCGGGTATTTGTGTAAATTCAGCAAAAAGGTATCGATCAAGCTCAAGCCAGAATATGAACCAGTCAAAATTCATGCTAAAAAATCAATGTTTTACATGAAGAGTAAGGGAATGGGGGGGGGGGGTTGGGGAGTGGGGGTAAAAATTTACTCTGAGAGGGACGACGGCGCGCTAAGGAAAGAGGTCCCAAGGAGGTTGACTAGCTGTCATCACTACGCGTTGTCCTACTCCTTGATCCCGTTTTGGGATTCGTGAATGTTTCTGGGGAGACTCTCGCTTACCCCGTTCACCCCTCCCCGGGGGGCCCATACCCTTAAAGTGAACGGGTTTTCCAGACACAAATAAGTATAATTTATTCAATGGACTTGTCTCAAAATGATACAAGTATTTGATGAATTCGTTGATGTCTGTGTGAACGATGGGTAAGTTAGAGGGGTAAGAATGCATTTACCCTGGGTAATCTCAATGATGCATGCGGCATCAGGACTTGAAAAATTTTTTGGATGGGTCAGATTCTTTGTTTCCGAAAAGAAGTAGCTGATACAAATATGTGGTATAAATGTGTTGATGCCTTTGTGAACGATGGGTAAGTTAGAGGGGTAAGAACACATTTACCCTAGATAATCTCCACAAAAAGTCGTCTACTCAGCATAAGCGGGACTATGGGACCCTTTCGGGATTCTTCATGATTCCTGCTACAAGTTGGATAAATTTCCCATAACCAACTATACACGTTAATTGGAGTACATCCGGAGACAATATCGATCCAGTACTACTACTTGCTAAATTTAGAATTACACCACGATTTCTCCACAATATTATATTACAGAATTTTTTGAGAACACCGACTGAGCCACTGCACAATGGACAACTATCAAATTTCAGGTACGCCGCGGGACAAGCGGAAGTTGTCGCCGAACGCTTGAAAAAATCCAGAAAACATTGCAGGTGGTACATTGGGGTTGAGAGCTGGGCCTAGGCCTGGCTGTATCGCTGAAATTACCCATGGTAAAGGTGATAACGCACTCAATTTACGCTTTACAAGCCAACTAAGCACCCGTCAACAAGTTAACCCCTACGTAATTTTGCCTATACCCAGATGCTATTTGTGGGTAAGAGGTTACCCTTTCTATCAATACACAGGACATCCAGGGTTTGAAGAGCCAGGCGCAGGATGAAATGCAAGAAGTATGGCAGATGCCATCCAAAACGCTGGTAACACGTCAGGGCTTGGATGCATCATTGAAAATACTCAGTGTAAATGTGATGATGCCTGTGTGGACGATGGGCAGATTCGAGGGGTAATAACACGTTTACCCTGGGTAATTTCAACGGCGCATTCAGTTCCGGGACTTTTTCGAGGGGCAAGAACACATTTACCCAGGGTAATTTCAATGGTACATTCAGTTCCGGGACCTTTTCGAGGAGTAAGAACACATTTACCCAGGGTAATTTTAATGGCACATTCAGTTACGAGGCATTTTCGAGGGATAAGAACACATTTACCCAGGGTAATTTTAATGGTACATTCAGTTGCAGGACTTTTCATGCACTAAATATGCTCCAGAAAAGCAGAATGGGTAAGCAAAACAATAAATTATGGGTAAAATAAAGTAATAATGCATATAAAGAAGGAATATAAACGGTTTCTGGATAATTTTTTTTGTAAAATATATTCCAAGCCCTAAAATAGGCAAATTTGAATAATCATGTGAATTCCGCTCCAAAACCTACTTCACATTCAAAATTCCCGTTTCTCCAAGGCGGCCTCTCCCCATCCCCCCTAAAAACGCCAAAATTTCTCTGACCGTCTAAAACCTCTTCTAAAATGACATTACACGCCGGCAAAGCGAATAAATGAACAGGCGAATGCAGATGAAGAGAAGACTGTTCCAGCAAGTGACGATTCGCCTCACTAACGAGCACTTCTATTAAAAACATGTTCGAATCGAAGAAACCGCCGCGGTCAGGAGTCTCCACCACACTCGCCGCCACTCTCGTCGTCTGCACTCTCGTCCTGCTAGGCGCCCGATGAGAGACGCAGAGTGAGTTTTTCTGGGTTAGTGGGGAGGATTTGAAGGTAATTTAGGGAACTTCGCGTGTTCATGCTCCGTCGGAAGTGCATTCTATAGGAAAAGTACAAGAATCCCCTGGGTAATCCATTGAACTTCTGCATTACCCATTCTCTTCCATAGTAGCCACATTGCCTTTTTTAGGGTTCAACCTTGCATTTTTTAAAAATAGGAAACATTATTCATTAATTAATCCAGATATTCCAAAAACACTAGCTGTAGTCTTAGTCGGGTTTCATTTACTCTGAGCAATTATTACCAAGTACTTTATCCAAAAAATTGAATAAGAATATTAGCACATTTACGAGAAGGTTGATTTAAACAGTACCGGTAGGATGAACTCATTGGGAGTACCCAGGGTAAAATGCCCTTTTACGACACGAAGAAGCTATAAAACAATACCGTTAAGGAGTTAGACGAAAGAGTGCACTTGACAGGATTTTGGTAATATTCTCCTCAAGGAAATCAAAAAAAAAAAAGAAGAAAAAATGGAGGAAAATTGAGAAAAGAAATGAACCTGAAAAGAAAAACTGGGTATGAGGAAGTATGCATGGCTCGGGGAAAGGAACAGATGAAGGAATATGCGTACACACTAGCGCCAATCGAATAAAACTCGAAATATTCGAAAAAATGGCTGGCTTGAAAACTCGAAAATCAGGGGTGTGTCATCGTGAGGAAAAAATGGGCGTAACCAAGTGACTCTGATTGGCGCGCTCGGACCGTCACGCCCATCTGTTTGAACTCGAACGGCGTGGCGTCAATTCCTTAACACTATTTGTATTTGGTCTATTTGTGTTAAGCGCCGTATGAGTCAAACTGATGGGCGTGGCGAGCGGCTCGAACGTACCAATCAGAGTAGCCTGGCTACGCCCCTTCTTCCCTCACGATGACACGCGCCTGAAAATTAGAGAGTAGAACTGCCTGGAAATCCGAGTGTCGAACACCGAGTAGTTTGAGGAAGGTAAAAGTTCGGTATTTAGAAACCCAAATAGAAATTTTAGTGCTTTTTAGTGCTGAATTCTAATATGCACGTACTATCAGAAATAATGGTTGAAATTTCCAAGAAAAAAAAAAGAGAAAAACTCGAAATGAAATCTTCCCAGTCTCAACTCCAAGTTCAAATCAGTGCTGGTAACTTGTAAACGATTGGATGGGTAAATAATTAAGAAACCCTGAGGTCGTATCCATCATTGAGATCACCCAGGGTAAGCGTTATAACATCTCCGTATTTGACCATAAGTAACGTGGGGGGTAATGTAACGTGGGGGGTAAAGTAACCAGTACGTTCACCCTGGGAAACCTCAGTGATGCATTCAGGTCCTGGTCCCTGAGATTACCCATGGTAAACGCAATGACGTACCCGAATTAATCATATATGTACCTGACACCCATCAAAATGTTCACCTATATATGATGTTAGCTGCACTCAGGTGCTACCCAAGGGCAGTCATATCCATGGGTATGAGATTGCCCATTCTTCCAGCGATGCATCTGGGCCCTTCTCCCAATGGCGGAAGAAGAGAGGGAGCCACCCCCCCCCCCCCCCCCCCCC